>PVKC010044541.1:0-11572 GCA_004027635.1 Crocidura indochinensis | reverse complement strand
GCTGTGGGTATGATGTGTGGGGTCTCCTCACAGCCTGGGGTGACCCTCCTGATGCTCCCACAGATCGAGTGCCACCCCTTCCTGACTCAAGAAAAGCTGATTGAGTTCTGCCAGTCCCGAGACGTGGTCGTGACTGCCTACCGACCCCTGGGGGGCTCCAGGTAGGGCTCTACCCATGCAACTGTCTGGGCATCAGCAGAGCTACAAGTGGTGGTGGTGGTGGGAGCGTGACTCAGGCAGAACTGACAGTACTCTGGAGCCCAGTGAGAGTTCTGAGGACTGCCTGGAGGGGGCAGCTATGCTTCACAGCTCAAACGTCCATTGGGACTGTTGCTGAGTCCAGAACTGACCCAAGTGGGTGGCCACCTCAGCCCCTCTCCAACCTATGAACCTGCCCCCTACCCCAACCCCCTAGTGGCGGCTTGGATTTCATGGACAACACTGTGGTGCAGGGCATGGCCAAGAAGCATAACAAGACCCCTGCACAGGTAAGGGAATGCCTGTCTCAGAGCTGCCCATGTACTGCCCTGGCCTATCCGTGAGTCTAGCCAGGGCCCTCCTGGTTCAGAAAGACACTGGTCCCCAGTGAGGGACTCAGACTTGGACAGTGCCCGTTGAGACTCTGCCCATCCCCATGTTCTCTGACCCCTCTGATCTGCAGGTCTTGATCCGGTTTCACATCCAGAGGAACGTGGCTGTCATCCCCAAGTCTGTGAACCCAAAGCGGATCTTGGAGAACTTCCAGGGATGTGCGGTTCTCCAGGACCCAGGCACACAGGCCCTGCCCAGGGGATCAACAGGACTTGCTAAGAGGACCCCAAGGATACACAGACCTTGCCCAGGGGACCCCCCAGGACACATAGGCCCTGCCCAGAGAACCCCCAGGACACAGACCCTGCACAGGAGACACTCAACCTACTCAGGACCTCCATCCACAGCATGATCCTTGCCCTGACCACATTGCTGCAGTAGAGAAGGGAGGAGGCAAGGAAGGCAGAGTAGGCAGGACTGGGTGTGGCTTCACACCCTGTGGAACCTTCCAGAACTCACACCCCCCACTCCACTCAGGCAGAGTCCCTCAGTAGGGAGGGTCTCTTGGTGGTGGGACATGGATGTGTCAGGCCCATGGGGTCCCTCATTTCTTCCTGACGCGGGAGGCGCTTGGTACTGACCTGATTTACAGGGGCTTGAGAGGAATAGAATGTCCTCAAACATTCTATCATTTCCGACTTACAGCACACAATGGGGACTGCTAGAGGTCACTGTTCCATGGCCAATCATCTCCCTGGCTGTGTGTGAGTGACTGTGATCATGTGTGTGAGACTGTAATTGTGTGTGGGACTGTATAATTGTGTGTGGGATAGACACTGGGGGACTGAGAGATAATGTATGTGTGCTTGTGGGACTGTGAGAAAAACAATGTGTGTGTTTAGGTATGTGTGTCAGTGTGTGAGAGAAACTGTATGAGACAGACTGTGTCTATGGATGTGAGAAACTGAATATGTGTGTGTGACTAAGTGACAGAATTGTGTGACTTGTGTGACTGTGAATATGTGTATGTGAGTGAGAAACTTTTTGACTATGTGGTAGATGGATGAGTGTATGTGATTATTTGAATGTTTGAGTGTGACTGTGTGTGTTTGTATGTATGTTTGATTATGAATCTGTATGAGTGAATGAGTGTGTGAATGCCGTGATGGTGGGAACAGGTGGCATCCACCTCCTAATCCTGGAACCTGTCAGCAGTGCCAGCCAGCAGGGAGACAGGCGCCCAGGCCCTGGGGTGGCCCCTTCCCCACACAGGCTCCCACCAGCACAGGCCAACCTGGCCCCGCTGTCTCCACTGCAGGTATTTGATTTCTGCCTGTCGGAAGAGGACATGAGCGCCCTCCTGCAGCTGAACAAGAACCTACGCCTGGCCGCCTTCCCCTTGTAAGCTGCCCATCCATCAGTCTCCCTTGGTCGCTCTGGGTTTTGGCTTGGTTCACCTTGGGGGTTCTCTTGTGGGAAGCTGCCCCACACAAGATGAGTAGAGGTGAACTCATTACCTCTGCTGCTAACATGACGCCACTGTGCTTCTCCGTGCCCCACAATGACACTCCAGCCATGCTTTTCATCCTTGCTTGCCTTTTAGAGCTCGAAATCATAAGGACTACCCATTCAATGCTGAGTTCTAGCAGCCATAACCAACCTGGATGGGGACTCCTGTCTCAAGTACCAGGACCTGCAGCTGAGTCTACTGATGGCCTCCGGATGGCCAGTGGAGCTGCACGTGGCCTGTCTGGGCCTTGATGCCATGTGACTTGTCCCCTCTCATTAGACATGGGGCTGGGCATGTTGGTGCATCCATCGCCCCATGACTGACATACTGCAACCTGTCACAGAGAGCTGATCCTGTGTGACTCGTCCCATCTCATTAAACATGGAACTGTTTATGGCTGACATGTCACTGTGACTGACCGTGTCCGGTCGCAGAGAGCTGATGTCATGCGAATCGTTCCCTCATTAAACATGGCAGAAAAACAAGCCTCACCTTGCACACAGCTAGCCCTGATCTGATTCCCAATACACACGCACACACATGCTCCCCCTGAACACCACCAGGGTTTTTCCTGAGCATAGACCCTAAACATCATGGTGGCCCCAAAACACTAAAGAAAATTTTATTAATGACACCAGGAAGAAGGCAGGAGCGGGGAGAGTTGTGCAAACAGACCACACAGTTGAATTGTTTGGTTTGACCAGACTAAAAAGAGGTTTCAGAGGGCAAAAGGAGCTTATCCTGTGGGGCCAGGGATTTAGCACAGTGGATAAGATGCCTTGCATACAGCTGGCTCGGGTTTCATCCCTGATATCCTATATGGTCCCCGGAGCCCAATAGGACTGATTCCTGAGTGCAGAGCAAAGAGCAAGCACAGAGCACAGCATGTGTTTACCTCACAAATAGCTTAACCACTTAAACAAATGAAGCAAGCATGGCTTCCATGGGAAACTGAGGCACAAGTAAGAATCTCCTTGAGGAGAATATGTAGGTACATATGACCTTGTGCCAGAGGAAGCAGGTACATGGGCATCCCCATTAGGACAAAGAAACTATTTATTTTGGTTTTGGGACCACATCTGGTGGTGCTCAGGGGTTATTTCTGGCTTGGCACTCAAGAATCTAGCTTGGAATCCATGGGGAAACCCTGTGGGATGCCAGGGATCGAACCCAGGTTGACCACATGAATGGCAAATGCCCTCCCCTCTGTGCTATCTATCACTCAGGCTCTAGGAATCTGTCTTCAACCAGGAGAAATAGATCCTATATATTTTCATTCTGAGAAAACACAATCTTTTCTGTGAAGAAGTTTAGGCACCCACATTGTTCTCCCCGAGGAAACTGAGGCAACTTGGGGCTTAGTCCTGATCATAAAAGGCTAGAGAAAGTAGTTCGAGGCACATTGCCAAACTTCTGCCTGAGGAAAGTGACAGGAATCTGAGAAGCTCTCAAGCATCTCCCTGACGCCATAGAGAGGCACCCCGAGGAAACTGCATCTGTCCTGTCCTTCAGGACCTCATGCTAGGAGATTCTTTACAGCAGGGCTTCCACCTCACTCACTGCAGGAGAAATTTCTTTCCCTGACACTTTCTGTCAAGGTCCTGTCACACAAGAGGTTTTCACATCTTCTGAGTCAGCTAGGAAACAACTCTGATGTCTCAAGATTTTGTGATTTTTCACACGATCTTGAATGATAAGCGTGGCTTAAAAGAGCTGATTTGGGGCATTAATTTTTTTAGCAAATACTGTATTTGCAGGCATATAAAACGACTTTTGAACCGAAAAAAGTCAACTGAAAATCGGGAGTCGTCTTATACGCCAAATATATCCCGAAAACATCTCGATATGCCGCTAAACGAAAATCATCTGGATATTGCCACGAAACGAATTTTCCAACTCGATCCTGCACCACTCAGTGCAAGGCTGCTTGGACCGCCTCTCTAACTCGGCCAATCCAAGCAGGCCTTTAATGCATGCAAATTAGACAATGTTCTGGACCCGAATCTACACTGTCAAAAGCCAGCTCCAGGGCCGGGCGGTGGCGCTGGAGGTAAAGGTGCCTGCCTTACCGCGCTAGCCTTGGACGGACCATGGTTCAATCCCCCGTGCCCCATATGGTCCCCCAAGCCAGGAGCGACTTCTGAGCGCATCGCCAGGAGTAACCCCTGAGCGTCACTGGATGTGGCCCAAAAACCAAAAAAAAACAAAAAGCCAGCTCAAATGGGCCAGAGTCAGAGAAGAAGTCTATGACAGTATACCCTTTGAGCCTTTGCTTGTTGGGATTGGCTCACTGTGGTCCATACAGTTGCAGCACAGGAACGTTCTGTCTGATACAGCGAATATAGGCCTAAACCTATGTTTTCACTGTAAAATTAGGGGGTCGTCTTATGCGGCAAATACGATAGATAATGCCAATATGGGGGCAACCTGACACCTCAGGACTCTGCATTTAGATGAATTGGCCACTAGATGTCATCAGGTCCCTTAGTGATGAAGTTTATGGGCGTTGAGTTAAGAATTGCTGTTAGATTCACCTCAGGCCTGACTCATTCATTCTTTATATTCCTTTGATATCTGCTTTGTTTGGGGTTTTGTGAATAATTTTGAATTAAATATGTACCAATGGAGGAATCGGAATGATAGCACAGCGGGTGGGTTTTTTGCTTTGTACACGGCAGACCTGAGTTTGATTTTATATATATATATATATATAAATTTATATTACATAGTATATATTATATATAAATATATATAGACTAATGAGGTTTTTACATATTTATGTTCAATATATCTTTGCTTTATATTATTTTTATTGAATCATAAAGCTGCAGTTACTCATAATTGTGTTTGGGCATACAATTTTCCACCAACAATCCCTTTTTTTTGTTTTGTTTTTTGTTTTTGTTTTTGGGTCACACCCGGCAGCGTTCAGGGGTTACTCCTGGCTCTATGCTCAAAAATCGCTCCTGGCAGGCTCGGGGGACCATATGGGATGCTGAGATTCGAACCACTGTCCTTCTGCATGCAAGGCAAATGCTTTACCTCCATGCTATCTCTCCAGTCCCAACCACCAACAATCCCTTTACCAAGGCCCACTAACTTCCCTTCATCAAGGTCCTCAGTTTCCATTTAATACCTCCTTTCTTCATTGTTTTCCCTTCCACAAAGACATTGAAGGTTTCAATCTAAAACTTCACTTTTTGTCACGTACCCCCCATCTCAATCCCACAGCTAGACTAACTGACAATTGAAAACAAGCCCATGATCTGGGTTTTCTGAGAGCTCCTATCCACAGGGCTCACTCCCAAGGTTAGTACTTCACCTCCAGAGCCCCCCCACCCCCACCCAAACACAAGAAGTTAAGCAACAGAATGGGTCTTGTGAAACATATCTTTATTTACTTTGGGGGGGGGGGTTAATATATAGGGTTTTGACCCAGGGGCTCGAACTTCCTGCTACAAGATTAGGCTGAGTAAAAGTTCTGTCCACTGTTGCTGCCACAGCCTTAGGCCATCCTGTTGCTAATATTCATCAAAAAATGGGTAATTGGGGTGTTGAACAAACCTGAAAGATAAATGGAGAGGCTTGTTGTCTCTTCAGTAGCATATAGCTAAACTGTTCTTAAATATTTGTTAACAAATTTGTTAACTTGTTAAGTGAGTTGACAAATATTTCAAGGTGTCTGGATAGCTCTGTTGCTCCCTTTCTCTCAACAGTGTGTGACTTCTCTCTCCCTGTCTCTCTCCCTCTCTACCCCTCTCTTCCAACATCCCCCCTCTCTCTTGTCTGTCCCTATCTCACTACCCAAAGTGAGAAGGCAGACAGGGAAAGCCACCCTGAGCATTGAGTTCTGGGAAGTAAAGCCAATGATTTACTTTACATCAGGCTGCCAGGACCTGATGACCCTTCTACCTGGCACTACCCATGAACCCATTACTGGAATGACCAAAGAAGTTTGGTCCAAAGAAGGCTGCAGCTGCCCAGAGAGTGGCTCCAGTAGCAACTCAAGCCAGGAAAGGAAGGTCAACGATCATCCACTATCCCTAGCTGTGTCCCTGACCACCACCCCTCAACCTCCTCCCTAGCCGGGCTCTTAGCAAGGGGAGAGCCCCAAGGAGGCAGGACTGAAAACCCTATAAAAGCCAACTCACTACCTGCCCATGCATCACTGCCCCATGCATGTTGTCTGAGTATGAGGCACCCCCTTCACAAGGCCCACATCTCCCTGCTGAGGCGTGGACTTGTGTAGTGTCAACTGCCACTCTAGGGTGGGTGCGGGCTCTGGGCACTCTGAAGAAGTCTGCTCGCTCTCATTCACTCTCCTTCCTCCTTTCTCTCCCTCCATCACTTCCTCTATCCCTCTCCCTCTTTCCATGCACAGAATTTCCAAATAAAAGCTGCTCTATTTCATTGCTCATCTCCTCCTGAAATTCTTTTCTGCAAGGGAAAGATGAGAACCCAAAAGGCCTAAGAACCAGTGACAGAGAGAGACAGAGAGAGAGATAGACAGAGAGAGAGAGAAAGAGAGAGAGAGTTGGGGCAGGCTGCCCCTCTCTCTTCTCTGCTAACCATTTTACACAGTCCCAGGCCACCATCCTCACACCGGTGTACCCCATATCCAGAGTCAGGGCCCATTGGGGCCATGAAGCCTTGGGATTCTTGCTCCTGTGGTGCTGGCAGGACCCACTATCTTCAGGGCAACCTCAGTCACTCTTCCTGGAAGTCCATGGCTTTCAGAGGGTTCCTGGAGCCACCACCCCCACCCCTGCCCCAGCAGAAAGAGCCTCTAAGGGCCTTGGAACCTGCATATCTGCTTGGGCCTGTCCCTTCCCCTGGGCCATGGGAGTCTCTGCATTCTTCTGTCCTCCTCTCTCCAAGTCCTTGCTCAGGGGCTGTGTCTCTCTGGGGAAACCTCAGCCATGTCAGTGATGGGCTAGAGACAGAGCTGACTGAACACAGCTTGGGACCTGAAGCCTGCATCAGGGTGAACTGTGGGGATAGAGAGATAGTGGGAGGGTGATAGGTGACATGGGAGTGAGAGAAGGAGGAGAGGGGGGAAGGATAGAGGGGGGAGTAAAGGAAGAAAGGAGGTGAAGGAGGAGGTCAGTGAAAGGTGGGTAGGTAAGCAGTTATGATGGCAGCTGAGCACTGGTAAAGGAGTCCAAGGGCGGAGCTGGACTTGTGGGGGAAGGAGGGCTATGGGAATAAGCTCAAATGCTGAAGGAGTGTGGGGTGAAGGTGAACTGGAGAATTCAGGCTAGAGACAGACTGGGTAATATTGAGATGTCAGTGCAGGAGTATTGGATTTCCCTGTGATGCTGTTTCCAAACTGCCTGGCAGAAAGAATCCCATAGAGCAACTATTCCTGGGATTCATCTTGAGCCAGAAGTAGAGGCAAAGTCTTGGAGACAGTGCTTTGGAGATGGAAAAGCAGTACAGAGGGGCTCAGTGCCCCATTATCAGAGGTCCCTGATCATCAGCCTGGGACCCGTTCTTTCCCAGTCATCAGCTGGGGGGAACAACATCGGTGCTGGGCATTCTGGAAGAGGGGAGTTGACCTTTGCCGGCCAACAATGTTGGCACAAGGGAGTATGGGATCAAAGCCAAGTGAGAGAAAGTCAGGTTGGCACCAGAAACTATCTTCCCGTTGCTTCCCCATGGGGTGAGGCCCCACTAACTGGCACAGGGCTGGGAGTGAGCCCATCTGAAAGTGGGTCCACTTAACTGGCACAGGGCTGAGAGGGCCCATTCAACTGGCATAGGCCTGGGAGTGGGTCCACCTGACTGGCACAGGCCCAAGAGAGGGTCCATCTGACTGGCACAGGGCCGAGAGTGCCCATCTAACTAACATAGGGCCTGGAGCGAGTACATCTGACTGGCAGAGGGCTGGGAGTGTGATGGGTCTCTTACTCCAGGTCCTTGAAGTAGCGCAGGTTCTTGTTGAGCCCAAGCAGTGCTTCCATGTCCTCTGAGCTTAGCTGGAAATCAAACACCTGTGGGACAGTGAGGCTCAGAACCATCCCAGAGGTACCTACCCTTGCCCAAACACTCATAGCAGAGGTCAGGGTGTCTGCCTGGTTACAGGACAGTTGTCCTGTGCGAACTCAGAGACTGTGTCTCTGCAGAGAGCTGTGGCTGCCATGGCTGAGCTATTCCCTCCTGGGCTGCTCAGGACTCTGCAATTTGCAACCCAGAGAGGAACAGGCCCTGGGCCCAGACTGGGCAAGATCCAAGTCAAGTGTCAGCCTGACCATGGCCCCAGCAGGCATCATTTGGGCATGTGGGTTCCATGACGACACCCTTCACCTGCATAAACTTTGCCCAGATACACTGGAGAGCCTCTGCCCTTGGCATATCCTGAGCACTCCATGGGTTTAGGATGGGCTGTACCTGGATATTCTCCTTGATGTGCTTCTCAGTGAAGCTCTTGGCCAGCACTGCCAGCCCCCGTTGTAGCTGGAAACGCAGGGCCACCTGCCCAGGACTGCGCTGGTGCCTGTCAGCGATGGTCCTAAGCACAGGGTCCTTCAGGAGAAGTGGGTAGTCCTTGGTCACCCTAAAGCAAGGACAGACACCGGGTCAGCTCTGGCTAGGGGGGATGGCCCTGTCTTCCCACACTAGGGTCCTATGGCTCATACATCTAAAGTCAATGTAAGTCAGGAATATAAGTCAGGAAGAGAAAGTCTCATCTTGCTTTGCTCAGTTTTTTAGGCATTTATGGGAAAGTGACTAAAGGGCTGAGTTAGTCAGAGAGATTAACTTGGGCAGACTTGAGCCTCCAAAGATGGTTGCCGAGAAACAGCTCTAGTGAGCGAGCTTGCACTTTCAAAAATGCTCTTCAAAAAATCTTGGCCTTTTCATCAAGCGCCAGAGGTATGTTTTTATTTCTCTTGAAACAAGGATTGCTTTTCTTCCATTACTCAACAGGGGGGTTTTTGTCCTGGTTTGGAGTCCCCTGGGCACAACATGGCCCTTCCATGTTTGTTTGGGGGCCACACCCAGTGTTGCTCAGAGTTTACTCTTGGCTCTGTCTGTGCTCATGGATCTCTCTAGACAGGGATTGGGAGACTATAGTAGATTCAAGGGAACAAACCAGAGTCAGCCACCTGCAAGGCAAGCCCCCTCTCTTTTTGTAAAGTGAATCCTTCCCCCTCCCCCCCCCCCCAGCTTCCTGTTTCCCTACCTCTTCTTTTGGTATGTAAAAGTTCACCTTGATTACAGCACCTTCCCCCACTCTGGTGGGTGGGGTTCTGAATAATAAAGAAAAGATTCTGCCTGGGGGCTAGTAAGAACTTTTAAGAGAGAAGACTTGGAATTGGGAGCAGTGGAAGAAAGACATGCCTTAACAGGGATAAACAGATGGGACTCTATTAAACTGAGAAGTTTCTGCACCTAAAGGGAAATAGTGGCTAGGATACAAAGGCCACCCACAGAATGGGAGAAACTATTCACCCAAAACCCATCAGATAAGGGGCTAATATCTAAGATATACAAGGTACTGACTGAACTTAACAAGAAAAAAAAAATTTAGGGACCGGGCGGTGGCGCTGGAGGTAAGGTACCTGCGCTAACCTAGGACGGACCGTGGTTCGATCCCCCGGTTCCCCATATGGTCCCCCGTGCCTGCCAGGAGCGACTTCTGAGCGAATAGCCAGGAGTAACCCCTGAGCGTCACCGGGTGTGGCCCAAAAACAAAAAAACAAAAAACAAAAACAAAACAAAAAAAAATTTAACCCCATCACAAAATGGGGAGAAAAAAATCAATAGGCACTTCCTCAAGGAAGAAATGCAAATGGCCAAAAGGCACATGAAAAAATGCTATACTTCACTGATCATCAGGGAGATGCAAACAAACCAACAATGAGGTACCATCTCATGCCACAGAGACTGGCACACACCACAAAGAACAAGAACAGCTTTTTTCTGTGGGAGCCAGCCCAGAGACACCAAGGATCATAATCTCTCCAGGACCCACACTGGTAAGATGGCCCCATCCAAGTAATGTGGGGCCAATTACTGCCGTGTGATTGGGCACCCAGAGACATTATAAAGGACGGCTGCCCTGTTCTCTGCCTTCTTTCTGTGGGAGCCAGCCCAGAGACACCAAGGCCACGCTTATCTTTTAACCCCTGAACCCCACTTCTCCACATTGTAAAAAGCAATCTACAACCTTAACAATGGGGAAATTTTGCAGTACAACCTCATGTTTAAAGAATCAAGATGGCTGCTCTGATAATCCAAAAAGTACCAAACAGTTAGGTATCCTCTCAAATAAGATGTTTAGAGTAGAACTATGGAAGATGTTCAGGGGGCTCAAAAAAAAAAAAAAAGCATCGATAGACTTGACTGGAGCACAAATAAAGATCAAGAAGATTTGACGACTGAAATATGAAATTTTCAGGTCTGAAAAACTTGGCTTATGAATTGAAAACCTCAGTGGAAAACCTCTCCACTGGAGTAATGTCAGCTGCAAACAGGATCAGTGAGCCAGAGGATGAGATCCAGAACTCCATACAACAGAAGAGATTGGAAGAGAACTTTAAAGCAAATGATCAGACAATGTCTAAACTGCTCAAAGAATGTGAGCTGATAAAAACAGAAGTCTTTGAGAAACTCAACAGAAACAACATAGGAATCAATGAAGTCCCAAAAACCCAGAACAAGAATAATAAGAGGAGTTGGAGAAGAGTCAGAACAGGAAGAGGAGGAAGAATTTTAAGAAAAATAAGGTGAAGAAGTGTAAGAAAAATAAGGCAAAGAGTAAGAATAAGGTGAAGAGGAGTAAGAATATTGTGCAAAATAAGAAGAGGGGGAAGATGACAAGGATTCATCCTTTTCTTCTGAAAAAGAAGAGGAGGAAGGAGAGTCAGAAGAGTGCAAAGTATAGTAAGAAAAGAAGAAAAAGAAGAGGAGGAGGAAGAAGAGAAAGGGGAAGAAATAAAAAGAGAAAGTAAAAGACAAAAGAGGAAGAAGGAAAAGAAAAAGAGGAAGAAAATGAAGAAGAGGAGAAAGAAAAAGAAGAGGAAGAAGTAGAAGAGAAGGAAGAAAAGAAAAGAGGGGGAAGAAGAATAAGAGAAAGAAGAAGAGGATAAAGAGGAAGCAGAGTCTATAGTCACTCCACCCTGAACATGCCCCATCTTGTCTGATCTCAGAAAGAGGAAGAACAAAAAGAAGAGGAAAAAAAAAGAAAATGGATTGAAGATTTGTTTTTAATTTATTTTTTATAATAGTGTCTTTGTTTAAACACCATGATTATAACATCTTTGTAGTTGGGTTTCAGTTAAAAAAATAAAAATAAAACATATATACAATGAATGAAGGGCATTCCCACCACCAATGTTGTCCTCCCTCCAAACCTGTTCCCAGCATATCTCCCATATCTCCCGCCTTTACCACCCCTCCACCCCCCCACCCCCCCGAGAATATTAGTGTCTCCACTTTACAACTTGTTGTAGATTGGGTATCTATTCTGTTGTCATTGACTTTGGGTTTGGTGTTCCAGTCTGATCATTTTTTATTTTCACTACATGT
>PVKC010044540.1:0-11572 GCA_004027635.1 Crocidura indochinensis | reverse complement strand
TTCTTGTATAGTTCTGTCAGTGCCCTGTATATTTTGGATATTAATCCCTTATCTGATGGGTGTTGAGTGAATAGTTTCTCCCACTCGATGGGTGACTCTTGTATCCTAGGCACTATTTCTTTTGAGGTGCAGAAACTTCTCAGTCTAATGTATTCCCATCTGTTGATCTCTGCTTCCACTTGTTTGGAAAGAGTAGTTTCCTCCTTGAAGATGCCCTTTGTCTCGATGTCATGAATTGTTTTTACCAACATGTTGTTCCATATACCTTATGGTATCAGGTCTGATATCGAGGTCTTTAATCCATTTGGATTTCACCTTCGTACATGATGTTAACTGGGGGTCTATTTTCGCTTTTTTGCAAGTGGCTAACCAGTTCTGCCACCACCACTTGTTGAAGAGGCTTTCTCTATTCCACTTAGGATTTCTTGCTCCTTTGACAAAGAAATCCTTTGAGCAAGAAATCCTATATACTAACTTTCAAAAAGAATTCTTCCCATGTAGTTTTTCTTGGAAAGCTACTAAAGGATATTCTCAGCAAAACAAAGTAGTCAAAGGAAGATACAGAGAAAAAGATTCATCATAGAAATCAAATCCAGGTTGTTGGGGTTTTTTTAAATTTCTGGGCAAGGAACTCTTAGAATAAGAGCCTAACCCCAGGTGCACCATTCCATATGAAGCAGGAAGCTGGTGGCACAGGGAAAGGGCAAAAACAAACAAACAAACAAACAAATAAAGATTTTTCAATGGCACTGGAAAATAGAGCTTCCTATGGGTTATCTGTAAACATTGTTGAAATTGCCAGAAGATGTCTCAGTGCTTTAAAGTACATACTAGCCATGTGTGACGTTCTAAGCTATAGTGTCATCAAAGACATGAAGCAATCCAGACAAGCTCAATATCTGGGGAGAAAGAAAGAAAGAGAGAGAGAAAGAGAGAGAGAAGGAGGGAAGGAAGGAGGGAGGGAGGGAAGGAAGGAGGGAGGGAAGAAGGGAAGGAGGAAGGAAGGAAGGAAAAAAGAAAGGGAATGACTGACTATAGAGAAAGAAGGTATTAAGTGACTCAGCAGAGATCCGTATTTTCTGTCCTAATAAAACATTGAATGTTGATTTAATGATTAATTAAAACATAACTCTAGGGGCCAGGCGGTGGTGCTGGAGGTAAGGTGCCTGCCTTGCCTGCACTACCCTAGGACGGACCGCGGTTCGATCCCCTGGTGTCCCATAATGTCCCCCAAGCTAGGAGCGACTTCTGAGTGCATAGCCAGGAGTAACCCCTGAGCGTTACTGGGTGTGGCCCAAAAACCAAAAACCAAAACAAAACAAAACAAAAAATACATAACTCTAGTAGGATAATTTAAGGAGAGGAACAACTATAGAGAGGGAAGAAAGGTAGATTCTATCTACCATAATAAAAGTAAACGGACAATGCCGAAAATAATTGATGAAAACACAGGCATTTAGGCATTAGAATGGGTGTGAATATCTGAGATCACACTTGTTTTTGTACATGAACCCAATTTTGTAAATAATTTTTGTTGAGTAGCTGGAGTGCTAGCACAGCGGCAGGTTGTTTGTCTTATACGTGGCCAGCCCCAGGACAGACCTGGGTTCGGCTCCCCGGCATCCCATATGGTCCCTGGAACCTGCCAGGAGCGATTTCTGAACGCAGAACCAGGAATAACCCCTGAGCGCCTCTAGGTGTGGCCCCAAAACAAAACAAACAGACAAAAATTTTATTGAGACGTGGTCCTGCCTGTTCATTTACAAAATTACCTATTACTGCTTTCTAGCTCCAAGGAGACTTGAATAGTGGCAAAAGTAAAAGTTAATGGAAATACATAGATTTTTTTTTTTGTTTTGGTTTTTGGGTCACACCTGGCAGTGCTCAGGAGTTACTCCTGGCTCCATGCTCAGAAATTGCTCCTGGCAGGCACGGAGGACCATATGGGGCACCGGGATTCTAACTGATGACCTTTTGCATGAAAGGCAAACGCCTTACCTCCATGCTATATCCCAGGCCCCAGAAATACATAGATTTTAAGGTAGCCAAACCATTTAAAGTGATTGTCTGGGATGTAGTCTTTTTGTTATAAAGCTATACATACTAGGAGACTTTTTAAATGATGTGATTTGGGACTTTTGATAAACAACAATAATCTTGTTTCTGGGCCATTGTCCCTGAGAAATGGAGAAAGAGCTTGGTGCTGAGTAGTACTGCTCTGTGAGTCCCAGGGCCCCCTACCCTCTACTCTTGGCCACTCTCCACCATCCTGTCTAAATGGAGCAGAGTGACTCAGATCTGCCTGGCCAGCGTTTCACAGAAACTGGACACAGGACCAGAGGTATCACAAGCAGGAGGGACCACTCTGGGTCAGCCTCCTGCCTCAAACCATCACTCAGAAACTACCAATATCACCCATGAGTGTCAGTTCCAAGTGCACAGCGATCTAAGCCACTTTGTGCTCCAATACAAGACTGCTACCTTCTTTCCAAGATGCAAATTCTTCTATTTATTACTAATGACCTGGGCAACTTATTGGATTTCTCTGTGCCTCAATTTGGCCACGGAGAATTACAGCTCTTTATGCTTTTTTATAGAACTGTATTGAGCTTAGCCCCAATAGGTAAATGTGAAGACACCATCACAGCACAATTTGAAGATGCTGTCACTAGCACAGGGTAGCCTAATCAATGTGAGATTTCAGAATTCCTCTTTGTATAGATGACACAGTGAGGTCTAGAGAAAGAAGGGGCATACATGATTAAGAGTATACACTCAGACCTGGCATTTTATCTCCTTGCATTGCTCCCAGTTGCTTATAGAAACCTTTAAAAACCACACAAGAGTGATCAATAGTGATTATCTGCAGGTGGCTAGAGACTGGGGGAAGGGCAGGAATGAGGGCAGAGTACAAGGGAGACCTGATTGTTCACTTTAACATTTCCAAAACACATGATTGTATTACTAACATAGAAGCAGGAAGAAAATAGGTTAAATGCAATTCACAATGCTTTACTCATGCATGAGAGAGCAGAAGCAAAGCAGAAGCACTTTCTATACGAAAGTAATATTCAGATAATAAAGGGTTATCATGAATAATCAGGGTGCTTTTTAGCAAAAGCAAACTTGGCTCTCTTTAGGCGGAACAAACTGTAGGCAGGGACGTACGACTTAGGACCTTGCACAGCCAGGGTGTCTTTATTGAGACAGAATCCATTTCCTTGGGCACACAGGAAGCCATCTTGGAGTGCAATGGAAATTTCCAACTTGGCACCCTGCAAATGAGAGGGCTCCCTACCCCCCCCCCTCCAGCTGGCTCGCTCAAGCCTGACACTTTGCATCCAGGCCCCAAGTTGGACAAGTCTCCTGGAAAACATGATTAAGGCTGCACGCACAGAGGGGGTGGGGAGGGGAGTGGGGTTATTGGGGATGACAGTGAGGGCCACAGTTTGTTTTTCAAGGGAGGGAACCGCGTCCCAGAAATAGCTGAGCCCAAGCTGGCAGGCGGCTGGCAAAGTGCAGGAGGCTCCAGGGCAACGCTCCCAGGCCGTGTTGACTTTGGACGGGCTGTCTGAGCATTGTAAACAATTGCAGAAATGATTTCCTACCCTGGCAAAAGTCTTGTTTGGACAAGGGGTCTCTCCCCCACCTCCCACCCCACCCCCCTTTCAAAGGCAGTTTTATCATTTGTTTGCAAAAATGCTCAATCCTCTCTTTCTTTTCTTGTTCCCTCTGTGGTTCTGGTCTTCCCCACAGCAAGATGAAAAATCTTTGTGTTTCTTTCATGTTCACCAAACCTCCCATTTCTCCTTCTTTAAACTGTTCCAGCTCTGCTAGACAAATACTCTCCAGCACCAGGACTTACAAGGGTCTGTTAAGGACTTGGTTAGGCTGGAGTCTTTAGTTCGAGTAGTTTCAAGTTGTTGGGCTTTTATTATTATTATTCCTTGTTTATTACATTTCCAACTCCTAGCACAATAAAACCTGTGCACAAGGACTGGGAAAGTCATAAAAAATATATCTCATAATGTCTTGGCCTGAATAAACTAATCTCGCATGTAGACACTGATGTAACCAATTGGGTCTCACCCACCTTCCCAAGATGCCAGACAGGGGAAACAAAACTGGTTGCCTACCAGGAAAAAGCAGAGGAGAAAATTGTGAACTGCACAAGGAGGCTAGCAAAGGTGGGGGCATCTTAAAGGCTCAAGGCAGTACTGCACACTCTGAAATCAGTCTGGGTGCTGAGAAGTTTGAGAAAGAAAGAAGACTAATCTTGGCCACCCAGGGAGAAAGGGTAACCACAGACCAGATGGGGAACATGGTATGCTAACCTCCATGTTCCTCTGTCATGTAGCTGCGAAAGAGAGAGGAGGGAAGAAGACTGGGAAGCAGGAGTAGGAGGGTTGGGGGAGATTAAAAGATAATGACCCATTTATTTCTTTTGTTTCTGGGCCTTTGCCAATGGATCATATTTCTGAAAATCTCCTTTAAACTCCAAATTTTGGAGCATTCTGCCTGTATTTTCGTCAGTGTGCTTTATGGATTCGGGTCTGATCTCAAGGTCTTTGATGTAATTTGAATTGAATTTGTGTAATGGATTGCTTTGTGTTACGGATCTGGCTTTTTTTTTTATCTTTACATGTAGTTAACTAGTTTTCCCTACATCATTTCAACTAGAGGCTAGGCTCTTTTTACTCCACTTCATGTACACAACTCCTTTGTCAAAAACTAGTTGACCGTAGATCCGAGTATTTGTCTTTGGATATGAGATTCTAATCCGTTGGTCATAGTCCATATTGATTCCAAGCCCAGACTATTAGGATTACTATAACTTTACAGTATACTTTCAAGTTAGCTAGCTTCCAATTTCTTATGTCTAAGGATGGTTTGGGCTATTTGGGTTTTTTAAGAATGTATGGTAAGTACCATACATACCTTATCACTGGTTTTTCTAAGTCCTTAAAGAAGGTTACCAGAAAAAAAAGAGAAAATGTTGGATCACAAAGGATCTGGACCTGAGGAGGTAAGAGGAGGCAGAAGCAGTGTCTGTTTTGGTCCCCAACTGGAAACTCAGCAGTCCTTATGTTGGATAGTTGAAATGAGTTATTTAATGGCAGGACAATGAATAGGTAGGTGTTTGGCAGAAAATAAAAGGGCTGAAATTACACCCCAGTGCTAGCTAGCAATGGTTCTCACCTGCAGGCAGGAGCAGTTTTCCTCAATGGATGTCATTCTGGGGGCTGAAGTGATAGCTCAGTGGTAGGGCATTTGCCTTGCACACAGCTAATCCTGGACAAACCTGGGTTTGATCCCTGGCATCCCATATGGTCCCCCGAAGCTGCCAGGAGCGATTTCTGAACACAGAGCCAGAAGTAACCCCTGTGTTCCACTGGCTGTGGCCCCAAAACAAACAAATAAAAATCAAATGAGGTTATTCCGAAAACAATATTTGGGGAGTGGTGAGATAGTACAGTGGGTAGGGTAGCTTTTCTTGCACTCTGCTGATTAAAGTTTGATCCTAAATATCCCATATGGTCCTCTAAAAATCCTACCAGGAATGAATCCTGAGCAAACAGCCAAGAACAAATTCTGAACTCTGCCAGATGTGGCCTAAAAAGCAAAATCAAAACAAAATAAGTAATATTTTATATTATTTATATCATCTGAAAATGCATCCCTGTCAGATAATTAAAAACAAATCCAAGTTAAAATAAAATTGAGAACTTAAGAAGACTCAGGTAGAAAAATCACTGGAGGGCCAGGGAGATAGTTCAATGGATAAGGCACATTCTTGCATTTGACCAACCTGGATTAGTTACCTGGCACCAATAGGGTTTCCTAAGCCTAACCAGGAATGATCCCTGAGCACAGAGCCAGGAGCAAGCCCTAAGTACTATTAGGTGTGGTCCCAAAACAAACTAATTAGAAACATAAAATAAAATCTTCAAGAAAATCACTGGTGGGGAAAATACTTAAATATGCATTAAGTATATTTGAATGTATAATTAAGCCTATATAACTGTCATGATGATGTTTACCAGAAAAATTGCAATTGTGGGGAAAGGAAAAACCTACAAAATAGCTTTTTTGTTGTTGTTAGTTATTGTAGATTGTGTGGGAGTGGGCAGGAGACACAGTGCCAAATTGTTGCTAAAAAAGGAGATGAGGGAATAGAAAGAAGAGAGGTTATCATTTGTTTGTTTTAAGAACAAATATACATAATGTAAAGTGTACTATTTACCCTCTTTTAACTATATTCACAGAATTATACAGGCATCACCAATTCTCCAGAACATTTTCATTTTCCCAACTGAAACCTATTCATTAGACATTAGCTCGTGATTTCTCACCTCACTCCCCACACACACACACGCAGCCCCTGAAATCCATCACACCATTTTCTATTTCTTTGTTTTTAACTACTTTAGGAAATCCACATAAGAAGATTTATTCTGGCTGACCTGAGCTCAATCCCTGACACCCCATATGGTCCCTTGAGCACCAACAGGAGTAATTCCTGAGTGTATAACCAGAAGCAACCTCTGCGTGGGCCTCCAAAACAAAAACAAAGAGAATTATACAGTATATGTCTTTTCACAACTATCTCTTTTCCTATAGCATAATGGCTCTAGGAACATCTATGCTCTAGCAAGTGTAAGAAATGTAATCCTTTCTTTCTGTGGGGGGAGGATCAATTTCAGGATCAAATTTAGGATCACATGTACTGAACTACATGGCTCATTCCCTAAACTTGATTCCTTTGGGGGAAAGATTGTTGTGATTGTGGCTGTGAGCCACACCTGGTGGTCACACCAGACTTACTCCTGGCTCTGTGCTTGGGTTCATTCCTGATCGTCTCAGGGGATCATATGTGGCGCTGGAGACTAAACCTGGGTCAGTTGAGTGCAAGACAAGTGCCCTGCTTGCTGTACTAACTCTCAGAGCCCTTTTTATGTTTTCGTTTTTGTTTTGCATTTTTATTTTTTTATTTTGATGGAATGCTATTCAATCTGCATGCACCACATTTTGGTGACCAACCCATCTTCCCAGGAGCCAGGCTTCTTCCAACTTCTGACTTCACAACTATCAGTTCAGTCCCCCCGCCTTGTTTTTTTTTTTTTATTAGCTACTCTATATCCCTGGAAATGGTTACTTTACTTAGAATTTGGTAATGAATCGCCATATCATTTTCCACTGTGACTTCATGAGGGATTCATTAAATCACCATTTCCTTAATTTTCTTAAGAGGAAGTAAAAGACATCATTTCTGGAGATGAAGAATTGATAAAAAGCAGTCTGTGTACCTCTCAAATTGCCAGAAAGCAATAAACAAAACAAAACAAAAAGACCACACAGAAACCTAAAAGCAGAGAACACAAAATATGAGAGAAATTGGCTAAATCTATCTATTATAGGGAGGGACAAAACTAAATAAATGTGCTTTAAAGAAAAAAGTCAGTGATTTGTTATCAACCAAAGAACAAAAGAGCCCGAGTTTTAAATTACAATAAAGAGACTAGAGAGAGTATATAGCAGGCATGAGACCAATATGGGTTTGATTCCTAGAATCGCATTATACCCCACTCCTGGCAAAGAGTGATTCTTGAGTGCAAAGCTAAGAGCAAGTCATGAGCACTGCATATTTTCCAAACAAAACAAAACAAAACAAAACAAAACTACTATAGAAATAAACATATGCTCAAATACAGACGAGAGGGGAGGAGGGAGTTGGGGAGCATTGGTGATGGGAATGTTGCACTGGTGAAGGTAGGTGTTCTTTATATGACTGAAATCAACAACAATCACATCTGTAATCAATATGTTTAAATAAAGATATTATAAAAAATAACCAAAATTGGGGCCCGGAGAGATAGCACAGCGGCGTTTGCCTTGCAAGCAGCCGATCCAGGACCAAAGGTGGTTGGTTCGAATCCCGGTGCCCCATATGGTCCCCCGAGCCTGCCAGGAGTGATTTCTGAGCAGACAGCCAGGAGTAACCCCTGAGCATCGCCGAGTGTGGCCCAAAAACCAAAAAATAAATAAATAAATAAATAACCAAAATTAAAAAAATTTAAAAAAAGAAATAAACAGATGTAAGGCAAATATAAACAAAAGGTATGTAAGAGTTCTGTTAATACAAGATGATAGATATTATAATATATACTGCCATGAGATAGATAAAGTAAAATTAATAAAACCAAATATTAAAATAAACTTACAGTAAAGCTCTTTAATACACTTCTTTCAGATCTTTTTTTGTTTTGTTTCGTTTTCTTCTCCGCCCCCTTGTTTTTTTTTGTTTTTTTTTTCTTGGGCCACATCCGGCAGCACTCAGGGGTTATTCCTGGCTCTTCACTCAGAAATCACTCCTGGCTCTGGGGACAATATGGGATGCTGGGGATCGAATCCTTCTCTGTCTGGTTCAGCTGCATGCAAGGCAAATGCCCTACCACTGTCCTACGACTCCAGCCCCTCTTCTCTCAGATCTTAATAAATCAGATAGACAAAACACAAGTCATGGGACCAATTAAACATTTGACCTAGTGACAAGGCAAATGCCTTGTGTGCTTGAGACACAGGTTCAGTCTCTGGCACTGACTAAAAATTTTTTTATAAATCTAAATATTTGAAAAACATATTTAGTGAGGTTTGGAAGTCAGATTGATCTCTTGGCCCAAACTAGCCCTTGTCCTGATGCTCACCTAAAAGCCCACCATGAACCACGGGTATGAACAAATAACACAACAACCACGAACAACAAATATTCTGATCATCTTAGGAACCTCCAAATATTTTAGACGCTCTGAGCAAGGACCCAAATTAAAAGCCAGATACTTTTTGTTTTAAAAATGGGGCAATTTCTGAGCGCTTAACCAGGAGTAACCCCCTAAGCATCAAACGGGTGTGGCCCCAAAACAAAACAAAACAAAAAGAAACACAGAAACACAGACTTTCTGGGGCCTTGTTTCCCTTCTTTTTTTTTTTTTTTTTTGGTTTTTGGTCATACCCGGCAGTGCTCAGGGGTTACTCCTGGCTCCATGCTCAGAAATTGCTCCTGGCAGGCACGGGGACCATATGGGGCACCGGGATTCGAACCGATGACCTTTTGCATGAAAGGCAAACGCCTTACCTCCATGCTATCTCCCGGGCCCCCCTTGTTTCCCTTCTAACAAAATGATCAAACTTACTTGAATACCTTTAGTACATACATAGCATAACCTAACTTGAATATATAAAATATTTGGAGATAGCAGTATGTAAGATGGGGAGAAGAATTTTTTTTTTTTTGGTTTTTGGGTCACACCCGGCAGTGCTCAGGGGTTACTCCTGGCTCCATGCTCAGAAATTGCTCCTGGCAGGCACGGGGGACCATATGGGGCACCGGGATTCTAACCGATGACCTTTTGCATGAAAGGCAAACGCCTTACCTCCAAGAAGAATTTTAACTCTATTTCCCAATCCATTAGCCTATGGACCTCAACATTATAATCTTACTGATGATGTTTGTGTGTTTCTCAGGGCAAGGTCATTCTGCTTTGAAAGTTTCTATGAAATTTTATCAGATTCTAAGATTAAAGCATATTACTAAAAATGTAGCTCAATGGTAGAGCTATAACATGTATGAGACTCCCCCCCCCCTTTTTTTTTTTGCTTCTTTGGGCCACACTCAGTGACGCTCAGGGATTACTCCTGGCTATGTGCTCAGAAATCACTCCTGGCTTGGGAGACCATATGGGACACCGAGGGATTGAACCGCGGTCCGTCCTAGGTTAGCATGTGCAAGGCAGATGCCCCACTGCTTGTGCCACCGCTCGGGCCCAAGACCCTAAAGTTGATTACCAGTACTATAGCAAGTGCCATTTCCTTAGCTCTGTTTCATTCATCCAGGACAGGATTATCAAGGCCCAGCTGCTCTTTCTATCACCAGGTATATAACTACACTCACTGTTAATCTTCTTCACTCATGTTGGATGAAGGCAAAACCTGTTCCCTGGGTCTTTGGGAATTCTGACCTAATAGATTTAAAAATATGGTTCTTGTTTATGCCTTGAGAATTATCTTATTCTGGCACATAGAGTTGTGGTCCTATTCCTGGGAAAACTGTATCAAGAAGGAAAGGAAAGTTAAAGAGATATATAGAGAGGAAAAAATGTAAGCAACCATCATCTTTTTTTTAACTATTTTATTTTATTATTATTATTTTTTTTTTGGTTTTTGGGCCACACCCAGTGACGCTCAGGGGTTACTCCTGGCTATGCGCTCAGAAGTCGCTCCTGGCAGGCACGGGGGACCATATGGGAACCGGGGGATTGAACCGTGGTCCGTCCTAGGCAAGGCAGCAGGCACCTTACCTCCTGCGCCACCTCCCGGCTCCCACTATTTTATTTTTTAATTGAAATTCTATGATTTTCAATATTGTTAACAATTGTTTCTCAATGACCATTATCTTTTTTTCTACTGTAAGAATCAAATACTTATACCAAAAACTTCCCCCTTGCCCTACTCCCCAAATCCACCAAAAGACAAAGGAATCCATAAATGAGGACACTGCTTCTGACCCCATTATATGGAGTTAAGCACACATTGAAGGCATGTGGATCAATATATTCCCTCTTACTTTATATCAGTATCTGAATTGTTCATTCCAATTACCATCAAATAATTATTTTTGAAGAGGCTGTCTCTGCCCATTGTTGGACATTCTGTGATATGAGGTATATTCTGTGGTGTAAAAAAATGTGATTCTGATACAGCCGATGGTATGGCAGGTAGGGCACTTGCCTTGCATGGAGCCAACCTGGTTTCAATCCCTGGCATCCAATATGGTACCCCAAGCTCCACAAGGACTGATTCTTGAGTCAGGAGTAATCCCTGAGCATTGCTGGATGTTCCAAACCAAAAAAAAATTATATTATTCTAATGTTCCAGTGAGTGATATCTTCTGTTTCAGTTCCAAAGATACTTGCCCTTCTCTGTCTTGTTTTTCTCACAAATATTCCAACAAGGCCTATGCCCAAGGACTTTCCCATTTGCCTCCTGACTGACATGGTATTTCTTTATGTGGCTCCATGTGCCCCTGTTTCAAGAATGGTAAGTAATAATAGTCTTTTAATGATATCAAGCTGTAACTGTCATCAGTCATCTGTATAAATTATAATCTGGGTACAAATAAAATGGGCACTGACAGGTTCTACTTTAATGTACCCTTCAAATTCCCATAAGGATTTTGAAGTTGTTCCTGCCATGGACATGCCTTCAATAGGTTGCATTTCCATTGCTAACCTACCTATCCATACAACCAGGCCCTTGACCACTTTTAGTCAGTAATGATTGAAGCAGAGGAGCAAATAATATACATTAAGAACTCTACATCTGGGGGCTGGGCAGTGATGCTGGAGGTAAGGTGCCTGCCTTGCCTTGTGCTAACCTAGGACGGACCGCGGTTCGATCCCCTGGTTCCCCATATGGTCCCCCGTGCCTGCCAGGAGCGACTTCAGAGCGAATAGCCAGGAGTGACCCCTGAGCGTCACCGGGTGTGGCCCAAAAACCAAAAAAAAAAAAAAAAAAA
>PVKC010044539.1:0-11573 GCA_004027635.1 Crocidura indochinensis | reverse complement strand
CTAAATGGATCCAAAAAATGAATCCAACCTTCTGCTGCCTACAAGAAACATACCTGAATAGTCAGAACAAACATAGACTCAAAATCAAAAACTGGAGGAAAATCATCCAAGCAAACAACACCCTTAAAAAAAGCTGGGGTGGCCATATTATCAGATGCCACAAACTTTAGACTCAGAAAAGTTGTAAGGGGCAAAGATGGAAACTTTGTACTAATCAACAAACAAACAGAAAAGAAATGTAAAAGATATTTTTGTAATAATATCCAGAAACAATAGAGATGAGAGTGGTAAGTTCAGTTAGAGAAATAACTATACTGTATGTATTTGTGTATGTCATGATAGTTGTATCATGACAATGGTAGTGAGTGAAATAGAATGCTGTCTTGATACAGGCAGGGAGTGAAGTGCAGGGCAATTTGGAACATTGATGGTGGAAATTTACACTGGTGAAGGGGGTAGTCTTTTTATGACTGAAGACCAACTATAAGCATGTTGTAATCATGGTGCTTAAATGTATATATATATATATATATATATATAATTTACAAAAAAGAAATGAAAAAAGGACAGTATGGTAATAATACCCATAGATATAAAAGATGCGGGCCGGGAGGTCCAGCCCATAATCTGAAAGCTTACTACAAAGAGGGATGAGTACAGTTAGAGAAATAACTTCACTAACAATAATAATAACAATAATAATATCATTGCCATGACAATGGTGGATGGAAAGTTTCACTGGTGAGTGGTGGTGTACATTTGATGACTGAAACTCAACTTGAACAATTTTGTGACCATGGTGATTAAAAAAAGAAATTATAAAAAAAAGAAGTTATGTTAAGGAAAAGAAAGACAATTATTGGATGGCTTCCTCATGTATGAAATATAAATGAGAAAAGTAAAAGAACTGCCAAAACTCAAGAAAACTCTTAGGCTCTGTGAAATATAGTGTTGTTCCTAGAGGAGCAGGGCCTGAAGGGGAAGACCAAATAGAGTCGCCACCGTCACAATCCTATATCTTTAACTAGTTTAGTGAAGTGACACTTAAACATATTTAAAGTTGTGAAATATTCTAATATTGGAAATCAGTGGTAAATCAATATTTGACTAAAATAAAAGAAAACTATTATGTCATTTTAAAAAAGCGTTACAAGAAAACCAGAAGGGTTTTGAGAGAAAATAATGGTGTAGGAAATTGTACTTAGGTAAAATGTTCAGCAGAAGTCTCTCTGGGGAGAAAATGGATAAGATTATAACCTAAAAAATTTTAGAAACTGTCTATGACAGGCCTCACTATATTCACTTCTTCCTTATTTCATTCAAGGTCACAATGTACCCAGTGAAAAGTATCCAGCTATGATGCTTTTTGGGTCACAGCACAGTCTATATGGCTAAATACACCATTGTGGCCTTTTTGAAAAAAAAAAGAAGTTGTACAATATGACACTGTGTGATAAAAATTGGCATTGCAATTGAGTATTTCCCCCACCCCCATATAAATACTGCCTTATTTGCTTCCCTTTAACTCTTTCAGGTCTGAAATGGGATAGGAGATCTCATGCTATGGTAGCCACATCACAGCATTATGACAGGGAATTTCAGGGTATCACTTTTTACAGTTTTTTAAATCAATTAAATGGCAAAGCAAAAAAAAACATTTTATATTGAAAATAGTATTGTTAGCATTTTTTATTAATTGACATCAAAATAAATCTTTAATTTAATGCCAGAGATAGTACAAGAGTCAAATCACTTGCCTTTTATGTAGCTGACCCAGGTCTAATCCTCTGCATTATCTAGGCTCCCTAGAGCACTATCACATGCAACCCTTAAGTATAGAACAGAATTAGTCCCTGAGTACCACTGAGCAAAAACCATAACTAAGTAAATAAAACAAATAGAATAAAATGAGTAAAATAAATAAATAATTATTGCAAAGAAGTCAATAAAAGTGGTTTTTTGGGCCACACTCAGGGGTTATTTCTGGCTCTGCACTCAGAAATCACTCTGATCAAACCCGGGTCAGCCACGTGTATGGCAAACACTGTGTTATAGCTCCAGCCCCCAAAATAATATATTTTTTGGCAAAAAATAGATAGTGTACCACAAGATTTCCATGCAGAAATAAGCTTCCATGTATAGAAACACACACACACACACACACACACACACACACACACACAAAAGTCAGTATGGCAGCAGAGGAGTAGGCATGGAGGATAGAAATGTGACCAAGATTGTATACATGACAAAAAGACTGATTAATTAAGGCTTTGTAGGCCCCTAGAATGATCTTTAAATTTTTTTGAAAAGCCATCTAAAGTTGATGCATATCCTTATATACATCAGAATGCAAAAGAATATGTGATAATATAACCAGAGAATTCTGTGTCTGCCATGTGATGGAGAGCTTAAAGGAGAGAGGGAGGAATAGGAATAGAATATTATTGCCTAGGGAGAAAAGATGGGTGGTTCAATTACAATAAAGGCATTGTGCTACAGAAAGTTATATTCAAAAAGCAGTGTGGTCTACATTTTGAGAATATTTTGGCAAATAAAATCAATACAGTATGTTTAGACTTTAAGCATCACTTGTTAATCGGGGGGATCAGATGGGTTATTATCACTGGCCAACCAGTTAAATAATTTTAAACATAGCAGCTAACATTCATGCATTACATGCTTTTCAGACATTGTCTCATTAATCCTCATAACACCCGGTAAGGTAGACACTATTATTACCCTTGTATTATAAATGAGCCAACTGAGTCATAATCAGATTAAGTAACTTGCTCCAGGATAATAATGTTAGTAAGTTAGTGGATCTGGGTTTCAAATACAAGGCTGATTCCTCGACTCAAACCATAAGTGATTTAGAGGCTGCTCTTGGATGATTTTTTACTCTATGTTTAATACCCTACATAAAAAGTCTCCACGCTCCACTTTCATGGGCTAGATTCTTATCCATTGGAGTAATGGAGTGAGGAAAGTCTATATATTATGGACAATAAAGCTGGGCACATTTATTGAAACTTTATTAACTTCAGATATTTTACCTTTATGATACCCACTTTGCAGATTGGGTAACTAAAATGCAAAGAAGTTTGTAAACTACCCAAAGCCACGAACTCAAGGTATCTACATTTCACTTTCTACTCCAAAGGAGTTTGGTACAGAGACAGGATGTGAATTGGCTAAAAGATCACTCAAACAGTATGAAGTTCTGCAAGGTAGCTGCTTCAAAAAGCCATGAACTTCAAGTCAGTTATCTCCTTGAAACTGAGTGAGAAAACATTGAAAAAGTGAAGCATTGAAAAGAAGTCATGTTTTTTTAGATGTTGTACCTAATGACCCCAGCAAAAGTATGGATTCACTGTACTCCCTCCTAGTCCTCACTATCCCATCATCTCACTTTCATCTCTCTTATCATTTATATGCTTTCATCATTGTAGTTATTTCTCATTTATAAGCTTATTGTCTGTCCCTGCTCACTAGAATATCATCTCCTTATCACCTATTCCTAGAATGTCTGGCACATAGTACACCTGTACAATACTTGAGGAATAAATGATTCAATAGCTGAATTCATTTTAATTTGCATTGGCACCTGAGGAAAAACTATATAAATTCTCAGCAAGTATGCAAGCTTCTCCTCTCTTTAGGAACTTGGAGCCAATGGCAAAACTGGGAGGAGGATGTTGGAATATGAGTGCAGGATGAAAGCAACTGGGCCAGCACTGACCACTTGGAGAAACCACCAACAATGGCATAGTGGTCTTCCTCAGACTAGAAAGCAATTAATTGATCCACTCCACGAATTAACAGAACTCAAGCTACATGTTTCCACTGAGGTAGAAACCATAGGAAAGGGGTCGTCTCCAGAAAAACTGAACAAAGAACAGTGCAGTCAGAGAATAGCAGTTGGCATGACTCTGGGAAGCACAGGGTAAGGCACCTATTCTAATTTCCTGGCTGCAATTCTCATCAGCAGTAATGCATAATTTTTTCCTTGGGCAGCAACTAGAAAAATGACAAGAACAATTAGTTGCTGCTTTTGCAATGATTTTTCCCTTTCCTTTTGTGATTGTGATTGTTGGTACGATGCCCATTGGTTGCAATGGTTATGGTGCTTCTACTTCTTGGCTATTCCACACCAGAGGTAACCACAATCTGCTCTGGCCCCTGGGAGCCGAGAGCTGATGAACTTGGCATTTGGAGGAAGGTGCCAAGGATCAAACTCAACCTCACAGTCACAAAGCATGATCCTGCCACTTCTGGGTCTGGTAACTACTTGTTTTAGAGCAGAGATCTCCTGCTGGGAATCAGTTTTATTTAAAAAATAAAAGCATTATATCAAATAGAGGTGCCCTGAAACAGTCAAATGATTCTTTGCTCATTTTTTCTTCATAGAAAGAACATAAACCAAATATGTTTTTCCTATTTGGGGGATACATTTTTGTAGGCTAGTTTTCTCACTCTTTTGCATACCTCAAGCAGAACACCCCTTGTGTTGTTAATGACTTCAAAGATACCAGGTCCACTGTGCAGCAAGTGATAAAAATGTACACAGCATGTGTTGGATAAATTAATAAACTCTCCAGAGTCTTTGAGTCCTCGGGCCCAGCAGCACCGTAATGAAATGTTATTCTGAAGTGGAGGAGGTGGGAAGGAGAAGGAGAGCAGTATTTAATATATGCAAATTAACTAGTATGCAAATTGCCACTAAGTTAAAAATAACGGACTGTGAGAGAAGCCCATTTTTTAAGCAGCTTGTTTATTCATTAGCCTAATTTCCATTATCAATCCTTCTGTTTTCTTCTCTATTAAGTACTCACATTTGGGAAGTTTGCTTCCTACAAATTGTTTTGCTCCAAAACCCACAACACTGGTTAGAACAATCACCATACATTAGCTCTTCTCTGTCTGACTCTTGATTGCATATCCTAGCTTGCATTCTGCTCTGCTCTTCCTTTCCTTTTCCAATTGCTTGTTTCCTCTTGAGATGAGATGTTTTCTCATCTCCTCTTCACTGGCCTTTTGTTTTTAAATTCAACTCTTCCGCAGCACAGAGTAGGTGCAGAAAGCAGCTTCCTGACACGGATCCTTTTACCCAGCCAACTAGTTGGACTGGGCTTTTCAGTACGAAATGTAGCAGAATCCAGCTCTCCATGACCTTGAACCGTGGACTACCACCAGCCCCCACCAAGTAATATCTAAACAGCCAGAACAACAAACATTCAGATACGGGTTTGTATTTGGTCTTCTCTGCCACAGACAGACCTTACACAATATTAAGTCAAATTGGCAGCCCAATCTTCCTCTTTTGTCTCAGGAAGCATCCACTTTGCTATGTGCAAGCTCTGGTGCCCCCAAGAGCCTAAGAGCGGTACTGAACACTGGGAGTATTGTGCAAAGTCTGGGCGGCTGAGATCAGTATCTAGAGAATTCTGGTGGTGGTGGGCCCAGAGGATACCCACTGTAGGCGCCAAGGATCAGCTGCAGAGAGAATTGGGAAAACAATCCTGGCTAAAGCTGAATATGAACCTGCAAGGCTGGTTATGTGTTAACAATTGTCATTTTTCACGTGGTTTTTAATCACATAGTTATTAAAAAGCAGCAAGGTGATTTTTTTAAACCAAGTGTTTCTGTGCAGGATGCTTGGTTGCAGCTGTGTAAAGCTATTTGTGCAAGCCTGCCCAGTGGAATGTGCAGTCCTGCACACAAGCACATCCGCAGAGGCATATGCCTTCTGTGTACCTTAGAGAAGCTGTAGCTGAGGCTCAGGGTGCAGTTCCATAAGGCTTGGCCCATCACAAATCCAATCCACAGCTATCAGTCAGAAACAAGTAGCTCAATGTGAACACTTATTCCCAGAACAAATAATTCTAATTCCCACTGCTTCCCAAGTTCCTGCAGTTTCTTTTTCTTATAATTCTCCTGGGAGACATGCTATGTCGGAGCTGGAACCACATTTTTCTGGTTTTCGTGCAGGTCAAAAGCTCTGTCATGCCCCTTTGAAAGAACCCATAGGCGATAGCATCTAAAGTAAAAAGTCATGCTTGGCCAGCAACTTGGGATCATCCATAGCAAGGTAAACAGGAAGCCAGTTGGGGAATAAATTTGCATCAGCTCTTGAGCCACCAGTCACAACAGCAAACTCCCATTTCTCTTAGGAACAAAAATGGTGTTGAAAGACCAAAAAATTGACAGGGGCTGGCCCCTTCAGAAAAACTCATTGCCATTAAACTCAAGATGAATCCAGAAAAATAAATCATTATCATTTAAGCCCTGAACATTTTTTATACATACTGTCTTGGCAATATTTTCATAGAATGAGCAAATAAATCACCCTAGTCTTGACATTTTTAATAACTTAAAGAATGTGGTTAGGGTAATACTTAACTTTATTGACAGATTGTATGGTTCATCCATCTCATCAAACCTCAATGAAACTTCAATGAATATTAACCAAGGGTCCATCATGTACAAGCACTGCCTGGAGAAACCCCCCAAAACATTATCTATCCACATTTCAAAAAATTCTAGCACATAAGTTTAAATGTTATAGAGCAGGACTAAGTGAAGCAAAAGGGTAAAAAAGATCTTTACTCAGATTCTAGATATCTGAGTTTTTTGGAGGTATAAACTTTTGGAATATTAGGCATATATGATGGATGAAAAGTAAAGAGGACCAGATTTCATTCAACTATCATTTCTCCAAGACAGGAGACACCGTGTCAGAAATTGTGCTAAGAGATGATCCTGTTTGTTCCCCGATTTCATGGAAAAGAAGATAAAG
Source organism: Crocidura indochinensis (assembly GCA_004027635.1). Taxonomy (NCBI): domain Eukaryota; kingdom Metazoa; phylum Chordata; class Mammalia; order Eulipotyphla; family Soricidae; genus Crocidura; species Crocidura indochinensis. The sequence goes on along the minus strand of PVKC010044539.1, from coordinate 4,774 downwards.
GTCTGTAGTGGATACTGGAGCTCTCTTGTTATAAAGCTGTTAACAGAACTGGCAGTAAAAACCAAGTGTCTTAATTTTCAAGCCAACTCCCCTTTGCAAAGGAATAAGTAATTAAGGGAGTAGTCAAAATAGCTCAAGAAATAGTAATGATAATATTTAGTAAATTTTTAGTAAATTTATCAAACTATTCTAGAAAGCCACAAGTTTTCACTTTCATCTTTTTTCTTTTGTTCTTTTGCGCTCTTGACTTGGTAAACTCGTATCTCCATCCCTCCTTTCAGCTATTATTATTTCTAGTTTCTAGTCATTCTTTATTCTCAAGAAATTTTCCTAAAGTTTTTCTGTTTCCTCAAGTTTTTTGCTTCTTCAAGGTGTCCTGTTCTGTACCTTCAAGACCTCTACTTTGCTATTCTGCATCCTTCATTGCACATTCCACTCCATTCTAATTTTCCTTTACTTGTCTGCCTTACTATAATCTTATCTGAACTCCTGGGTGTTCAGGGAAGGCCCAGAGAATCAGAGACTATATCTATCTTCCTTGTTTAAAATTTTCTACAGAGACCCTAAAGTTAATAGCTCCAAGAATGGGATTAAGGTAATACTCAGCTTTATTGATAAAGTGTACAGTTCATCTATCTCATCAAACCTCAATTAAATCTTAGTGTCTGTTAAGCCAGGACCAGAATGTCCCAGACAGTGGTGCCTGGCAGAGAGTAGATGTTCAATAAATATTTTAGAATATAAATGACAAGTGGACTACAAAGCCTCATCAGGAAGAAAATATTATTAGTTATTCCAGTCACAGAGAGATCCAATTTCTCCCTCCCCTTAAATACATTCTTAGCTGCTAATCTGAGCATTCCAGAGAGGGACTTAAATTGCCTGAGAAAACATATTATAGACTATGTAAAGATAAGACAAAAGTACATACATCTAAATTTGGCCTTTCATATTTATGGGTGTAAACCTTACACTAAGAAAACATATCTTTTATATAGCAAAGCCAAAGGGAAAAATTTAAGAAAGATTTTAGGAAATGTTGCAGTAATTTCTTAATATCTAAGCTACATAAAGAATTCATATGCAATGATTTTTTTAAAATAGAAACCCAATAAATAAGCAAAATGAGGAGCAGAAAATTCATAATGGAGATATTTTAACTATGAAATACTATATATAAAAATAACCAAATTTTCTAATTAAAATGTTTGTGAGGTATAGGACCAGAGTCTAGAATAAAAAAGACATTTGCCCTCTGGCCTCAACCCACTCTATCACCTCAGAACTTATTGTTGCTAGTGTTTTCCACTGGATCAGGTAAAGCTAATTTGAGAAATTAGTATAACTTGTATATTCCCCCGGGGGATATACAAGAACCCAAACACATAAGAACTGGATGTGAATTCTGATAGACTGGTGTTGGACAACAAGAGATATTATGACTCAGAGACAGTTTGGCACTTAGAAAATATAGTGCCCACAGTGGTTAGAGCATATAAACAATAGGACACTGTAAAGTTTAATATAAAGGATAGGGGACAGAGCAGTAGCATAGCAGGTAGGGTGTTTGCCTTTTATATGACTGATCCATGTTTAATCCCTGTATATCGTATGGTCCCCCAAGCCTCAAGCCTGCCAGAAATAGTTTCTGAGTGCAAAGCAGGAGCAATCCCTGAGCACTTCTATGTGTGCCCCCCCCCCAAATAAGGGTAAAAGTATAAAGAGTGAAAGGGGAAACAAAATGGTGGGAAAGGATAATCTGTTTAAATAGAACACAATCTCGGGATTCTTTGTCATTTGCTGTTTACTTCAGATTTTGGATTCTTCTGCCAGCGAGATGCCATTCAGAACTCCTTCTAGTGCACCTAGAAGTTGAAGGTGATATTAGTGATTTATGCCAGTGAAGTTCACAAGTACCTACAGAGGTCTGGAATATAAACTGTTAACTTTCAGGTGTTTAAGATAAAATTAATATTATGTTTGGCAATAATGTGCAGTATACTCAACAAATGAGATAAAGGTTTGGTATCTAGGATATATAATGCACTCATAAAGCTAGCTCCACAAACCTAAAAAAAATTCCAAAAATTGGGAGAAGAAATAAATAGACACTTCTTTGAGGAAAACCAACAGATGGCCAACAGACACATGAAAACATGTTCAGCATCACTTATCATCAGGGAAATCCAAATCAGGACAATGAGGTAGGTACCAGCTTATACCAGCGAGGATTAAAAATAATGAAACCAATCTCTGTTGGTGGGGATGTGGTAAGAAAGAACTCTCCTCCACTGTTAGTGAAAATGCAGCCTGGTCTAACCACTATGGAAAACAGTATTGGAGGACTCTCAGTAAACCCAAAATTGAGCTGCTATATGACTCAGAAACTGGTCTATTGAGTATTTATCCTCAGGATAAAAAAATTCACCCAAAAGTATATTTGCGTACCACTATTCACTGCAGCACTCAGTACAATAGCTAAGATTTGGGATCGACCTGGTTGTTCAACAAAAGATGTATGGATTATGAAGATGTGGTACATATACACAATAGAATACTGCATAGCAGTAAGAAATGAAACAATCATGCAATTTGCAGCAACATGAATGGAACTAGAAAATATTACGTTAAATTAAGTGAGCTAGAAGAAGAAAAAAGTGTGAATAGAGAATGATCTCATTTATATGTGGTATTTAGAACAGCTCCATGAAGAAACACAATGATCTAAAGGGTAGATATTCCAAACACCATAGCTGCCAGGGCATAGATAGGAGAAGGAAATATATCAAGTGGGAGAAAAGAATCACAAAGCCTTTACTCACTTTTATACTACAAAGGAACCTGCAACAATGGCAACTGTTTAGAATGAACAGGTATTCAATCAACCTCTCACTACAGAGACCTCTAATAATGTTCTAATGTTTAATCCATGGAAATAGGTGCAGAGTGAGATTAGAATCCAGAGACTTCCACTGCAGTGCTCATTATGTATGTATATAGTATATGTACATAGTATGTATAGTATGCCTTAATTTTATTATGTATAAAATAACTCTTCAACTTCTTTGTCTACAGAGGTTCTTGGAGGGATAGGTCGGTCGCCCTAATCATTGCATTTCCGTGCTCTATCTCTCAGTGCCCTTTCTATTAGTCTATATTAGACACTAAAAACAGTGCTCATATGACAATGTTTTGAAAAAATAATCCAATTGATCCGTTTACTTTTCATTATATCAGTTATTATGATCTAATGCTTATGTCCATAAAGATCACTGAAATAGGTAACTGCAAACCATAGGCCCCATTCATTGAGCATGTTTTTGCAAATAATTATCTTTTATTTTTCTATTTCTTTTCTTTCAATTCAAACTATGTTATTATTTTATCATAATGCCCATGCTGTCAGTTTTCAGAAAGGTAAGGAACATGGACGTACAAGATATGGAAGACTTTACTACATGGGATAGACTCTTCTTACAGTGCTCACAATCATATTGCTTTAATACTCTAGACGTAAAAATTATGTCTATCCTAAAAGACTCCATGCATAATATAATCATGATATAATCATAACTATTTAGCAAAGTTCATCCCCATCATTGATGAAGAGCCTAGAAACTGGAAAACAAGTCCCATCTGATATGCTGGCCATTTTTTATTTTAAGACTCGGACCCATTCCATCAGGATCAGTACTCCAACTACAACCTACAATTAGATCTCAAATATCTGTCTACAAGCTGTGTGAGGGTGTATGTGGTGGACTCCTCCGTTTGTCTAATCTGTATTGTATATAATCCTTCCCTATATTGTATACAGTCCCTGTTATGTATTATCCCTACTCCACCCCCCATTCAGTGCCTTAAAAAAACCCTTCCTATTCTCCTACCCCCTCAACCCTGATCCATTATCTCTCCATATTTAACTTCTTTACCCTCAGTTCTTAACTCCTCAGGAACCAGAACCTTCCCTCTCACCCAAAAAGCTGCCCCTCCAGCTCACTGAAAAGTCACACTCTCAGCCCCCCATCTCTTGCCCTGGCAAGAAGCTGCAACTATATACTCTGCTGGCAGATTCTATGAGGCCCTTTTTCTCTCACCACCCCTCTTTGTGGACTGTTGCTTGTTACCAAATTTGGCTACAGAGGGACCCCCAGTTTGAGGACACTACCTGATCCCTCATGACAATCCATTTTCTAGTCTCCACAACATCACAGAGCAGGATGAAAATGTGCCCTGGATTTTATCCCCACTCATACTATCTCAAAAGAATTAAAGGGGATATCTATATTTTCTTTGTATGTTTTTGTAGATGCATTTCGTTCTTACTTATAACTCTTAGTGTTTATCCCCTTATGTAGAAGTAACTATCCCATTTCTTTTTTATCTGCTTAGTAGGAGATTCTAGTAGAAAAGTCTTGCTTGGGATACAAGTTCAGGCCAAAACCACAGCATAAAGACTGTATAGCTTGTTATTTTTAACCCCAAATGTAATATAATATGGCATTGTTCCTTTTTGCATAGACACACTAAAATGGGAAAAATCTTATGTATAGAAAGAAGCTCTTAACCTACTAGGTATAAAAACCCATAAATTATATAGTGCAGAGGTGCCTCCCACCCTGAATATTGGTCATGAGGAGTTAACTTAAGCCTCAAACAATTGGATACCACCCCAGACCCCAGATCTCAACCTCAGAACTGGCACAATCAAACTCCCCGTGGGGGAAGCCCTAGTATTGCATTCTGGCAACAACTTGCTCCAGGGTAGACTCAT
>PVKC010044538.1:0-11578 GCA_004027635.1 Crocidura indochinensis | reverse complement strand
GGGTAGGATCAGGGTGGGTCCAGAAAGCCAGGTCCCACCCTAGAGTAGGGTCCAATCACTGATCATGGTGGGTTCAGAAATGTTTATACATAGAAATTCCAAATAATGATAAGATTAGAAATGTTTACATATGCAACATGTGACCTCCCCCACAAAAAATCCAAACTATGAATAAATTTAAAAAGAAAAAAAGAAGATTCTAAAATCTGAAATAGCCAAAAGGCGTGAAGACTATGTCCCTTCGAAATGCAAATCTGAACTCTTTGGAGGAGAAGAAACTGAGACACCACCTAGAGAAGGGTGGATCCCCTCAGAAAAGGAGAACTTTCAAGAGACACTGAATTAAAGGTCTTGATCAGAACATGAAAAGCTCATCAAGAATCTAAGTCTCTTCCCCTTGACAATAACTTAGCAAAGGATTCTTATATCCTGCTCTTCCCTGTCCCCTGTCTGTACTTTAAGTTCAAAGTGCTTGCCTATCCCCCTAACTAAGAAAATACCAGAAGAGAAACGGTTTTGTCCTTCTCAGAAATCCTGCTCTTTGTCTTATTCTCTTCTCACAAATGGAAAACTGTCTAAATTCTCTCATTTTGTGTTGTTTCTTGCTTCCAGTCCTGATTTCTTGCAATCATGAACGTGAGGGCCCTGAAACATTGTGCTGTCATGATTTTGTAGGACATCAAGCGGCTCCTCAGGAATTCACTAATATGGACACAAGGCTACTTGCTTGTAGGACTAGGATTTGGAATCAGGATGTGAATATCAATCTCTGACCTATAGATTGTAGGTCTAATTAGTTGCATGATGGCTAAACAGATCCCACCCCCTTATTTTAGCAAAGCAGTGCTTCAGACATCAGGATGATATCATTAAAGTATAACTTTAAACTGAGTGAATATTATAAAGGTAATTTTGTGGAAGACTTATGTTGATCATCATTTTACATAAAAAAACCCAAAACACAATAAAGTCATATCAATTTGAATTTGTGCAAAGGTTTTGTTTAAAGGGCATGATGTGAAGTTCCTAGGCCTAAAAGCATTTGTGGTGCATGATTGGACGGGCCCAACTTGTCATACTCCTGCTTGCTAATCTACAACTACTGGAAGATCTTAATGACTGACTTCTTTTCCTTCTTTGGTTTTTCTTTGTGCTTACATTGAGCAATAGAATATTGACATTAAGTTTTCTAGGGCCAGAGTGATAACACAGGGGTAAGGAGTTTGTCTTGCATGTGGCTAACACAGTACTAGCCCCAGTTTGAATCCTGCCACCCTATGTGGTTCCACCAGTCGCCAGGGGCAACTTCTGTGTGCAGAGCCAGGAGTAACCTAAGATGGCTGCCAGATGTGGTCCCCCAAACAAAAATTTTTTTTTCAATTTTCTTGTTGGTAAACTTTATAGATATAACATTAAAATTTGTGCTAATTTTGCTTTCTCCCAGAACCGGGATCTGAACCACACACCTGCCAGGCAGTCACGGCGGGGCACTCTGTCATTGCTGCGGGTGCTGGGAGCTGAACCTCGAGCCTATCAGATAGTGAGGGAGGGATGATTGACCCAGGCCCTGACCTCCACTGTATCTTCTGACAGTTAGAGAGAGGGGAAGCCTTATTGCTATTAGGCAAAGGCAAAGATGAAGAGACCTACACCTTCTGGCAGTAGCAAGGAAGGAGACTTGTGGGCGGAGCCAAACCTCAGTGATCACAACCATCATACCCATCTAGAACCACACTCCAGAGAAGGGACTCAGCCTCACGCCACAGTTGACAAAGGAGGGCTGAAATCTGAAGGCTTTACACTCCAAGCTAAACCACCAAATGAAAAAAAAAAAATGGGTAAACTAAGGAAGACACTAGCAGCTGGGGATATGAAGAGAAATCCTAGCAAGTTTCCATGTCCACGTTAATGCTTGGGCCCAATAGATGAGGACCTAAAAGCAACAATGCAGATCATGGCAGAAGAAATCAAGAATCACTAGCCAGTGAGTTCAAGAAATTCATAGATGAACAAATCAACCAACTTAAAGAACTTTTACAAAACATGAGAAAATCCATACAAATGGACTTAAAGAAAATAAAAAACACCAAATCCAAAGTCAACGACAACAGAATCAATACCCAATCTACAACAAGCAAGACAGGACTGGCAACCTTGGGTGGGGGTGAGTGGGTTAGGAGGTAGATATGGGATCCATGCTGGAAACAGGGGTGGAGGGAGATAACATTGGTGGTGGGAATGCCCCTGATTCAATATCACTATGCACCTAAAATATCACTGTGAAAGATATGCAATCCACTTTGGTGAAAATAAAAATTACTATAAAATTGTGTAAATTCCATTTAAAATGAGGGGCAAAATCACCCATATTTTAAGACAACAAGCAACATTGGCTGGGAACATTCAGCCTGGACTAACACCTTGATGTATACATTGTCACAGGAAGAGCTTTACTTGGCATGTAGAGGGACTGGTCATGTTGGGGTTTGGACAGTCTCCCAGCTGATTTCTCCATCAGTACACGTGGTATGTGTGAGCCGGGTTGCATTGTTATAGGTGAGTTCTCTCGCTGCTCTACGCTCTGCCACTGGGTCATCAGATCCCTGAAAATGACTCATTCATAGGCTCTTCATGTGTAGGAAAGGGCTTGAAGGACCCTTTAGGGAAGTGTGGACCTCAATCTAGGCAGCTCCAGAAAAACCAGACTCTGTTCGGGTGACCATATGGGATGCCAGGATTCAAACCCCTGTCCTTCTGCATGCAAGGCAAATGCTAACCTCCATGCTATCTCTACAGCCCCTGTGCCTGCCTCCATGTCCTGCCTTTCAACAACTCCACCCTTGCACTATTAAGGCATTCCACCCTCGAGCAACTCAGTCCTTGGCTGACCATTGAGCCTGGTGGCCAATGCTAACAGAGCAGTGAACAGGTTAATGACCCATTTAACGACCTCATTTCCTGTGGATGAGTTGCTGGGACCTTAGACTGAAATCTGTGAGCACTCTAAAGACTGACGTTGGTTCATAGTAAAGGTATTTCCCACCCTCCATTGTCCATGATCACTGGATCCATTGTATTTGGATGAAGCCCCTCATGACTCTGTGGTGCCTTAAGGGGCCCTCTATAGTCATTTTCAGCAATGATAAAGAACAGCAGGGTGACTTTGAAAGATGCCATGGGTTCCTCATGATATTCCTTTTGAACTGGGGCCTCAGATGAGCCTGCTCTGGACCTCAGGGATTCGTGTTGCACCACTATAATGAAACACAACGTGTAATTGTCCGTGAGCTCTTAAAAGCTAATCAGACACAACCTACCATACAAAATTCTTATTTTTCTTAAGGCATCATAGAGTCACAAGGGAAACAGGCCTGAGTTGGGAAGGGTAAATGAACATCATTGTACCAAGTCTCTGACATCATTACAACAAACCTCTAGAAAACTGGAATGTCATTTTGTTCAGCAGCTATCTCTACTCTGTTGGGAAAAAAGTAAAGACCTTTTGCAACAGATACCCTGATCTGATCCATTCAACTTTCAGTCTTAAAATTCAATGATAGACCAAACTGCAGGTTTGAATTTTTCTCCTTTATTTCTCTATTCTTTTAAAAAATATATCCTTACTTTTATTCACTCTCCCTCTTATCATTGATGGATTTATTTTTTGTTTTTATCTGGGGGGCCACACACTGAATTGCTCAGGGTTTATATTGGGTAATTTTTTTTTTTTGGTTTTTCAGGCCACACTCCTTTGATGCTCAGGGGTTACTCCTGGCTAAGCACTCAGAAATTGCCCCTGACACCAGGGGATCCAATCACAGTCCTTCCTTAGCTAGCGCTTATAAGGCAGACACCTCACCTCTAGCACCACCTCATTGGCCCCTAATTTTTTTGTTCTTATCTAAGGGCCACACACTGAATTTCTCAGGGCTTATATTTGGCTGATTCCTGGCTCTGCACTGTTTTCAGTTCATGCAGTAAGGAATATAGTTAATATTTTGATGACTGAAAGCTATTCCTGCTTCTAAGAGCTGTGCTGTAACCTAGAACATTTGGTGTACATAAGGTCCTCATGTTATCAGAAATTTGGGATATTTATTCTGGCAAATTCTAGCAACTTGAAAGTGTAACTTAGCAGCAGAAATGTTTCTCTGGGGGCAATTGCATTGCAACCTCAGAAGCTTACACATATCTGGTGGAGTAAATAAAAATAAAGGACATGCTGTTCAAAGATAGTTGAAGAAACATGGTTCATTTTGACCTGTCCAAAATTGATAGGAATGCTTCTGTAACATTCTCACTTGCCTTTCCATGCTATGGATTGGGGTAGTATTCAAAAACTTTTCAGGAACTGATATCTCAACTTTCTATGGATTTATATAGCTCAATGACATTGATGTAGAAGTTTAGAAAAAGCTATTCATTTATTTAAATTTTGTTTATAATAGATACAAGGATAAAGTTATATTTATATGAATGATCATCCAGTTCCACACCATCCAAAAGTATGGAATGATAAAATTAAGAAGTAATAAAATAGTAGATAAGGCTTTGCATGCTGTTGACCCTGACCCGGGTGTGACCCCAGCACCCTCCATGGTCCCTTGAGCCTTGCCAAGGAGTGATTCCCTTAGAGGCACCTTAAACACAGCAAAGGAAGCCTTCTTTGGAATTTTCTGCTTGTCCAACCAACCTAGAGACCCAGTCTCCACTACCTGATTGAAAAGCTCTTACTGTTTTTCCACAGTCATGATCTCCAGCATAAATTTTTATTCCCTGTCTTCTTAGAAGTTTTCTAACATATGCCCAATTATATTTTCTCTATCTTAAGCAATCTATTCCTATGTACTAACTCACTTCAATTTAATTTCTTTTTTGATTTTTGTCCCATATTATTTTTTTCTTTCCTTCAAACAGAACACATAACTTGAACTATCTTATTCCGCCTCATCAATTGAGGAGGAAATAATGGAGGGTAACAAGACCAAACAGTTGTATGATATTTGAGTAGAAATAAAAAAATGTTCAGACTTAAATACCAAATCCAAACTCAACAAAAACAGGATCGATACCCAATCTACAACAAGTTAGACACAGAGGGGACCACATTACTAGCAGCTGGGGGGTGGGGTGGGGGAGGTAAAGGAAGGAGATATGGGATGCATGCTGGGAACAGGGGTGGGAGGGAGGATAATATTGGTGGTGTGAATGCCCGATTCAATGTCACTATGCACCTAAAATATCACTGTTGAATATGTAATCCACTTTGTTGAAAATAAAAATTACTATAAAATTGTGTAAATTTCATTTAAAATGAGGAGCAAAACCACCCATATTTTAAGACAACAAGCAACACTGGCTGGAAACATTCAGCCTGGACTAACCCCTTGATGTATACATTGCCACAGGAAGAACTTTACTTGGCATGTAGAGGGGCTGGGTTATGTTGGGGTTTGGACAGTCTCTGGGCTGACTTGTCTATTGGTACACATGGTGTGTGTGAATCGGGTTGCATTGTTTTAGGTGAGTCTTCTCGCTGCTCTACGCTCTGCCACTGGGTCATCAGGCCCCTGAAAATTACTCATTCATAGGTTCATCATGAGCAGGAAGGGGGTTGAAGGACCCCCTAGGGAAGTGTGGACATCAATCCAGGCAGCTCCAGAAAAACCAGACTCCGGTCGGGGGACCATATGGAATGCCAGGATTCAAACCACCGTCCTTCTGCATGCAAGGCAAACGCTCTACCTCCATGCTATCTCTCCAGCCCTCTGCCTGCCTCCTTGTCTTGCCTTCCAACGACTTCACCCCTTGAACCGTTAAACCCTCGACTCCACCCTCAAGCCGTTACACGCTCGAGCAACTCAGTTGTTGGCAGAGTTGATTGTTGAGCCTGGTGGCCAATGCTAGCAGAGCAGTGAACAGGTTAAGGACCCGTTTAACTACCTCGTTTCCTGTGGATGAGTTGCTTGCGGCCTTAGACTTAAATCTGCGAGCACTCTCAAGACTGAGGTTGGTTCTTACTAAGGTATTTCCCACCCTCCAGAGTCCATGATCGCTGGATCCATTGCATTTGGATGAAGCCCCTCATGACTCTATGTCTCCTTAAGGGGCCCTCTATTGTCATTTTCAGCAGTGAGATAGGACAGCAGAGTGTCTCTGAAAGCAGGGCATGGGCTCCTCATGATATTCCTTTTGAACTGGGGTTCAGATCAGCCTGCTATGGACTTCAGGGATTCATGTTGCTCCACTGTGATAAATTATGAAACACAATGTGTGATCTTCAGCCAGCTCTTAGAAACTAATCAGACAAACTACCGTACAAAATACTTATTTTTCTTAAGGCATCATAGAGTCACGAGAGAAACAGGCCAGTGTTGAGAAGGTAAATGAACATTATTATAGGAAGTCCCAGACACCCATTATAACAAACCTCTAGAAAACTGGAATCTCATTTTGATCTGCAGCTCTCTCTACTCTGTTGGGAAAGAAGTAAAGACCTTTTACAATAGAAACCCTGATCTGATCCAGTCAGCTTTCAGTCTTAAAAGTCAATAATAGACCAGACAGCAGAATTAAATTTTTCTCCTTTTTTTCTCTATTCTTTAAAAAAAAAAAAATATATATATATATATATATATGTACATATATATATATCCTTACATTTATTCACTCTCCCTCTTATCACTGATGGTTTTATTTTTCTTTTGTTTTTATCTGGGGGCCACACACTGAATTGCTCAGGGCTTTATTTTGGCTCATTCCTGGCTCTGCACTGTTTTCAGTTCATGCAGTAAGGAATATAGTTATTATTTTAATGATTTATTTTTGGTTTTTGGGTCACACCCGGCAGTGCTCAGGGGTTGCTCCTGGTTCCATGCTCAGAAATTGCTCCTGGCAGGCACAGGGGACCATATGGGGCACCGGGATTCGAACCGATGACCTTTTTGCATGAAAGGCAAACGCCTTATCTCCATGCTATCTCCCGGGCCCCTATTTTAATGATTGAAAGCTACTCCTGTGTTGTAACCTAGATCATTTGGTGTACATATTGTCCTCATGTTATCAGAAATTTTGGATATTCATTCTGGCAAATTTTTAGCAACTTGAAAGTGTAACTGAACAGCAGAAACGTTTCTCTGGGGGCAGTTGCATTGCAACCCCAGAAGGTTACACATATCTGGGTGTAGTAAATAAAAATAAAGGACATGCTGTTGCAAGATGTTTGAAGAAACATAGTTTGTTTTGACCTGTCCAAAATTGATTGGAATGCTTCTTTAACATTCTCACTTGCCTTTCCATGCTATGGATTGGGGCAGTATTCCAAAACTTTTCAGGAACTGATGTGTCCACTTTCTATTGAATTTATATAACTCAATGACATTGATGTAAAAGTTTAGAAAAAAAGCTTTTTGATTTATTTAAATCTTGTTTAAAATAGATAAAAGGACAAAGTTTATTTATATGAATGATCCTCCAGTTTAGGTCATTTAAACTGTAAAGAGCTAAAATTCCACACCATCCAAAAGTATGGAATGATAAAATTAGGAAGAGATAAAATAGTAGATATGGCATTGTATGCAGCTGACCCTGACCCTGGTGTGACCCCAGCACCCTCCATGGTCCCTTGAGCCTTGCCAAGGAGTGATTCCCTTAGAGGCCCCCTGAACACAGCAAAGGAAGCCTTCTTTGGAATTTTCTGCTTGCCCTACCAACTTAGTGACCCATTCTCCACTACATGATTGAAAAGCTCTTGCTGTTTTTCCACAGTCCTGACCTCGTTTTCTTAAATTATTATTCTCTGTCTCCTTAGAAGTTTTCTAACATATCCCCAATTATATTTTCTCTATTTTAAGCAATCTATTCCTATGTACTAACTCACTTCAATTTCATTGCTTTCGGGTCTGATATGTTCTTTTTTTAGTCTGGTCCTTTATCCCTTAATAATCTTGTATCTATCTATATTTCTAATAACCCCAAATAGTGTGTGATATAGTCTATGGTCTTAAAAAACATCTGCTGATGTTTTTTTTTTCTTTTGAGGGTTGATTAGGGAATGGGACTCAGACAAGGTAAGTGCTCTACTGCTGAGCCACATTTGCCGGTATGTTCAATGATTCTCAGGAGCAGTTAGCTGGTGATATTGCTAAAACGGTAAATGACTGTATACTTTAAGTCATGGTACTGACAGCAAAGAGAATCATGAAACAAATAGGAATGAAGAACAGGAAGATTTTTAAAAAGCTAAACTTTGGAAGAGTTATGAATAAATGAGAATGCATTTTCAGGGTTCTGCAGTGTTAATACAAAGGCTAAGTCCCTTGTTTCCCAGGCAGACAATTCAGCTTTGACTACCACCAACATTTCTATTCCCCGGAGCATCACCAGAAGTGAGCTTAAAGATTCAGGAAGACCACTTGAGTACCAGAAGTATAACCTTCATTCCCTTCACCCTCAAAAGATTTTAGGATGAACCAGACATTAGTAATAAATAGATTACAGAACCTGATGATCAAGGGAAAAAAGCACCCCCCAAAAACTGTCATTATCCCATTTGAAGTTACACCATTTTGGCTTACTTGATACATTGCAAAATTTTACTTTTTCTATAGAATATTGTTTCATGCATCCTAGATGAAAATTGAAAGTTATGGTTAAAAATTGTGTTTACATTTGGCTTTCAATTTTTCTGAAAGCTGAGTGGAAATGAAAGATGGATTTCACTTTTTCTTTATCAGCAGGAATGAGAGGACTTGAAGCAGCAGGGCTTGGAGAAGAAAGGGTGTCAGGAAGTGCAGAAACTGATAGGATATGTGGAAATAATGGTTTTCTGCATGTGGCCCCCCGAGCCTGCCAGGAGTGATTTCTGAGCATAGAGCCAGGAGTAACATATGAGTGCTAGCAGGTGTGACCCAAAACCCAAAAATAAATAAGTAAATAAATAATGCTATTAACGCTGAATGCTCAGAATACATTTATAGATTTCAAGTATTATGAACTTCAAGGAGTTTTTATTTGCCATATTAGGAAATGAAACAGAACATTTGGTTTGTTTTGAAAAAAACTAGTTGTCATGGGCTACTTCGAGTTTTGTGCTCTGCGGCCCTCCTTGCTGTGCTTGACAAAGCAAGTGGGGCTGGGGATCAGCCACATGTAGGTCTCTGTGCTGTTGATCCAACTGCCTGAGTACAACTACACAGGATCGAGAAAAAAAAATATAACAATTAGCACTCAGACCTGGCATGCTGCCTCAGTCAGATTGAATTTCTGGCACTACAAAGTCCCCTAAGTATAGAAGTGACTTTGGAGCCCCTGGCATGATCTTTCCACCAGCCTGGATTTCTATGGCACTGAAGGATATGAGTAGCATCACATTCTCTGGGCCTTGTACTGAACCGATTGCTCTGTTGATTGTAATTGTTAATGGGGTCTCCTGATCTTCTCACACTATTTGGGATCCTCCAAAACATTCACCAACCTAATAAAACAGTTTGAATTCTGACTCCAGCATTTAAAAGATAGGGGTAACCTACTTGATGTCTCTGTGCCTCAGCCTTTTCATCTATGAAATGGGTACTCTATGAGAAACTTCTTAATCATTTTCCCAAGAGGATTCTCTTGAGCCCAGTATTTTAATGGTGAGCAACCTTAGTCTCCTCCTCATGGCTTAAATCTCTGAAAAGTGAATAAAAATATTGTTTTTTTGGCAGGGACCACATCCAGTGTTACATAGGGTTTACTTCTGACTGTACTCAGGAATCACTCATAATGGGATTCAGAGGACCAGAGGTTGTGCATATATTGAATCTTGGTTGTTCATGTGTAAGGTAAGTAGCCTATCTGCTGTAGTATCTCTGCAGTACTTCCTTTATTATTATTATTATTGTAATCATCATTATTATTGTTATTATTTGTTTGGGTGCTTTACCTGGTGGCAATCAGGGGTTACTTTTTGCAGGCTCAGGGGACCATATGGAATGCTGGGATTTGAACATGGGTCAGCCATGTGCAAGGTAAATGTCCTATCTGTTGTACTATAGCTTTGAACCACTCCTTTATTATTTTTAAAAATAGATTTCACCTCTGTATTTCTGACAGAGTAGGATCAGAGTTCAAATTCAGTGTTTCTTAGGACCTGTGGTGTTGGGGGCCACCTACACCAAAGTCACATTCTTTTTGTTTTGTTTAAAAGGCTCGGGACCAAAGCAGTGGCACAGGGGTGAGGCGGTGGCAGAGCAGTGGCACAGCAATAGGGCATTTGTCATGTTCGTGGCTGACCTAGGACAGACCTCGGTTTCATCCTTTGGAGTCTCATATGGTCCCCCAAGTCAGGGATGATTTCTGAGTGCATAGCCAGGAATAAAACTTGAGTATCATTGGTTTGGTGCAAACCCAAAAATATACAAACAGACAAAGGTCATGATATGAAGTTCCTAGGCCTAAAAGAATTTGTGGTGCATGATGGATGTGTTCAACTTGTCTTATCCTGTGCTGATCCACATCTGCTGGAAGATCTTATGCCTGACTTCTTTTCCTTATTTTTATTTGCACTTACCTTGAGCAATAGTATAATGACATTAAGTTTTCTCCCTGTAACTTCTATTCCCTTGTTGATAAACTTTATAGATGTACCAGTAAAAATGGTGTAAGTTTCATTTAAGATTAGGAGCAACTACCCATATCTTATGGGACTCCTTTCATTCTAAGTTTTTAGTTCTAGCCAATTTTTATTTAGCTAGCATTTGTGAAGAATTTTTTTAATGTTAATAAGTGTGTGATTGTTTACAAGCTTATTTTTATAAAGATAGGTGTTGAAGTATCTTGGAAAGTTTATAAAATTTTTACATTGGCTAAAATCACCCATCAAAAGCAGAAAGCTTGTCTAAGAACACTGTCCTACTATCCCTTAACTGGAAGGTCCTGAAGACAGAGTTGAATGCCCTTCAAAATTCGCACCTCAAAGAGGTTTGCCATAGGGAGATTGCCCAAAGCAATCCTTTTTCCCTGGTAGAAGACCAAAGAAAATCCCTTTTAGTCACAAAAAAGTTATTGCTTTCATGTAATCCCCTTTGAAATCTCCCTCATATTCTCTAAATTATGAATGCTGAGAGACTAGGCAAGTGAAGGACACAGAGAAAAGCCAGGTCAGTGCTTCTCTGCACACATTCCCTTAGGAACAGACCCACTCATCCAACAGTGGATGAAGGAGGAGCTTAAGAAGATTGAGAGAGACTGCACAAATCAATACCTTGAACATTTCTATTCCCCCACCTTACATTAAATGACTTGGGGGTTAAAGATTCTTTTAAAATAATAATTTATATTTCACTAAATGAACTGGGCTTGAATGCAGAGTTTGAAGAGGATTACAACTGTGCCCAACCTTGTGACCCATACATAATTGTTTTTTGAGGGGTTTGTTGGGCCATACTTGATGGTGCTTACTCCTACTGTGTGCTCAGGGTTCACACCTGGCATTGCTTCGCAGGCCACTGGACTGCTTTAGCTGCCTGCAAACCAAGTGCTCTGCCTGCTATGCTATCTCAATGATCCCTAATAGAGCCTTTTGGAAAAAAAAAAA
>PVKC010044537.1:0-11582 GCA_004027635.1 Crocidura indochinensis | reverse complement strand
GGACCTACGGACCGTGGTTTGATCCCCTGGCGTCCTATATGACCCCCAAGCCAGGAGCGATTTCTGAGTGCATAGCCAGGAGTAACCCCTGAGCGTCACTGGGTGTGGCCAAAAAAACAAACAACAACAACAACAAAAATTAGGGATACCAGTGAGCACCACACACACACAAAACGCACATATGCGGCCTTTTGTGTCTGGCTTCTTGCACTTAGCATAGTGTTGGAAGCTTCTTCAAGATGCAGTTGGTTAGTACTTCCTGTCTTTTTGCCACCAAATATTTCATTGATGGATTCTCTGTAACTTCCTCCGTTGTTAGCTGTGGGTAGCTATGTTTTGCGGACAGCATGGCTGCCAGGGTCATTCTTGGTAGGGATGTGAACTTAGACCACATGCCTGTGAACTGCTCTATCTCTATGCCCCTGAAGTATTCCTGCAGGGCCTGTGTCTATTTTCCTTCTGTAAGAACTTTATCCTTTTTGTTTTCATGCTATCTAACATCTTTTCAACTCACAGACTTCCCTTTAGTGTTTCTGGCCAGACACTTGTGATGGACAGTTTTCATTTCTTTGGGGTCAATTTGTCTTCATCTCTGAAGGATTCTTTAGCTAGATTATAACTAGCTGGGTAGTCTTCTCCCCTTTCAACACGTGGAATATTGTCATGTACTGCAGGACAATTTGGTTAACCACAGACCACATGTATGATGGTGGTTTCTATATATAGCCTAAATGGGTTGATTATACATCTTGATTTGTGTAGGCACACCCCATGACATTTGCATGACAAAATGGCCTAAAAGTGCATTTCTTAGAATTGTATTATCACTAACTGACACATGACTGCCAGCCCACTTCCTAAGACTTCTGAGAAGTCTCAGAAATTTGATATTTTGTGGGCGCTGACTTGTATGTTGTGACTTTTCTTTTGCTCTTTGACTTTTGAAAGTTTTTATTTTGTGGGCTGGAGTGATAGCACAGGCGTTAGGGTATTTGTCTTGCATGGAGACAACCCAGGGCGGACCCTGTTTGATCCTAGGCATCCAATATGGTCCCCCAAGCCTTCAAGGAGTAATTTTATGAGCACAGAGACAGGAGTAACCCGAGTGCTGTGTGGCCCCAAAACAAACAAAAAATTTTCGTTTGTTTTGCAGTGACAGAATGAAACCAGGGCCTCACAATATGCAAGGCAAATAAGTGCTTTTCCATTGAGCTACAGTCCTTGTCCAATAGTTTCTTTTCTGTTTTTAATTATATGGCAACTTGGGGATGGCGTTTAGATTCATTCTACTTGAAATCCACTGAGCTTGCCATATTTTGATATCTATTTTCTTTCTCAGATTAAGCAAGTTTCCAGCTAATCTTTAGATTAGTTTGCACTTTTTTTCTTTGGACTGATCACAATATAATGGCTCACCATTTCCTACTTTTTTTTTTTTTTTTTTTTTTTTTTTTTTGGTTTTTGGGGCCACACCCGGTGACACTCAGGGGTTACTCCTGGGTATGTGCTCAGAAGTCGCTCCTGGCTTGGGGGACCATATAGGAAACAGGGGGATCGAACCGCAGTCTGTCCTAGGCTAGCGCAGGCACCTTACTTCCAGCACCACCGCCTGGCCCATTTCCTATTTTTTTAATCCTATAAAAATAAGTTCTTAAGTTCTATTTCTCACTTCATTTTTTTTTTTTTTACCATACCCGGCACTGCTCAGGGATTATTCAGGGTTGCTCCTGCTCAGGGATTACTATGCTCAGAAATCGCTCCTGGCAGACTCTGGGGACCATATGGGATGCTGGGGATCGAACCTAGGTTATAGCCAAGGATTTCAGGATATAAATAAACATACATATATAAAAATATGTATATATACAAATTACTTTATTTAAATACCATGAATCACATAGTGGACATAGTTGATCAATAGGGCAACTCCAGGCTTGGCACTCAGGAACTGCTAACTGGTGGGGCAGCCACATACAAGGAGAGCATCCTACTTGCGTTAGTGTTGCTCTGGCAGGTATAGCTGTTTTTCTGGTGCTCCTGCAGTAATGAGCAGCTTGCTTTCCTTTGTTTAGTGGTCTTCAGACACCCCAAGAATTCTCCCAGGCAGGTGGGACAGATGAGTCTCTTAGATAAGCAGGATGTTGAACTCACATTTATCTTTTCCTCCACCCAGAACAAATTGCAAGTTGAATGCCTCCTAATTGTGCAATCAAGGTGGCCTGTCTAACACTACTGACTTACTGCAAGCTCCTCCACTCTCTTATTCAGTGGCCCCCACATCCAGACTACTAGTTTTTTGACTATACCTGGCTGTGCTCAGGTAAGCAGTATATTACGCAGGCATTCTACCTGCTGTACTATCTCCTTGTACTAGAAGTCTAGATGGGAAATTATTCTGGTTTAGTGTACTAAGTCCAATGTAATCTAAAGGATCTTTAAAATGGAAGAGGGAGAAGGATTTCTTTTTTTTTTTCTTTTGGTTTTTTGGGCCACACCCGTTTGATGCTCAGGGGTTATTCCTGGTTAAGTGCTCAGAAATTGCCCCTGGCATGGGGGGACCATATGGGACGCCAGGGGATCGAACCTCGGTCCTTCCTTGGCTAGCGCTTGCAAGGCAGGCACCTTACCTCTATCGACACCTCACCGTCCCCGGGAGGGGAGAAGGATTTCAAGTACTATGCACTGCCTTTGAAGATGCAGGAAGCAGTCAGATACCAAAGAATGTGGCAATTCTAGAAGCTGGAAAGGATTAAAAAACTGTATTTCCTGCACAGAAACCAAAATCTTTAACTACAGGAACTGACACCAACAACAGCTAATGTGTGAAAAAATTTCACAGGGACCACAGAGAATGACTGAGAGTTTGAACAACCTAGTATGCCTGGAGCTCAGAGTTGGTCTTTTTTTTTTTTTTTTTGGTTTCTGGGTCACACCCGGCAGTGCTCAGGGGACCATTTGGGGTGCCAGGATTCGAACCACCGTCCTTCTGCATACAAGGTCAACACCCTACTACCTCCATGCTATCTCTCCAGCCCCATCTAGAGTCGGCCTTATGCCAGAAAACTTCAGGGGTGAGGTCTCCTTGTATTTCTGCCAAGGCCTTTTCTTTTTCTATTTTCCCCATATTTTGCTGGGCCTATGCAAACAATTGCCACTCTCACACCGTTATTATTGTATTTTTTAACTCATCCTTTAAAAAAAAATGAAGAGCTTACTAAATTTAAAAAAAAAAAAAAAACTAAAAAAAAGCCTGCATTTCCCCATGAGTCTCCAGAGGAAACACAACCTTTAGTCCAATGAGATCTAAATTTTTTTCTTATTTCCAGAACTTCAAGCTACAAGTATGTATTATATTAATTATTAATATTATATTAATTTGTTGCAGCATACATAGGAAATGAATAAATACACCTGGTCTAAAGATTACTAAGGAGATATTTTATTATACAAAATTTACATTTATTTTACACGATAAAAAAATATGGCAAAAGAAACTGAGTTTTCCATTAATGAAATCTATTTTGTTATTTCACTTTTATATTTCCTAAGAAAAGTAAAGTCTCCCCCAGTGCAGCCTCAGACAGTATGACTTATTTACCAGTTATGTTGGGAATAAGCATTTTGGGACATACGGTAAAAGACTGAGATCAAAAAAGTGCAGGAGGTAGGCCACTGCCAAAGAGTAACCTCCAGGAACTGGGTATTTTCCAACACAAGGCAGACCGCGTGTGGTTATCTTCACACTGCAAATTAAGAACAAACACTTTAATCCTTGAACATCAACACCAACAGATTACTGAACTGCTTCAAATTCCAAATCATAAAGATACATCACAAACGTTCTGAGTTCTGAATGGTTAAGTAAAATCGAATAAAAGTAGGGTGGTTTTTTTGGGTTTTTTTTTTTTTTTTTGGCTACACCTGGTGGCACTCAGGGGTTACACCTGGCTCTACGATCAGAAATCACTCCTGGTGGACTTGGGGCTGTTGGGGATCAAACTCGGGTCGGCCATGTGCAAGGCAAACATCCTACCCACCGTGCTATCGCTTCAGCCCCAAAAGTTTTTAAATATAGCACTGTGAATCATATCAACTTGTTCTTAGCAAAACCATGAAAATTAAAGACAGTCAGTTACTGGGGTTGGAGTGACAGTGGGTAGGTAAGCCTGAATTGAATCCCTGGCACTCCATTTAGACCCCACATCTGCCAGCAGTAATCCCTGAGTACTGCCAAGTATGCCCTCCAAACAGAAATAAACAACTAAGTATAAACAATATCGTTTTTTTTTTTTTCCTTTTTAGGATACACCTGGCTGTGCTCAGGGATTATATCGGGGGCAGGGGGCTCAGGGGACCATTTGGTGGGTATTGACCCAGGGACTGATGAACATCTTATCTGCTATACTATCTCTCTAGCTACAGTTATCATCCTTAGTGGGGGGAAAGTGCAAAGTCTTTTTTCTAAGTTCAGGCACAAGACATCCACTTTCCCTACCATTATTCAACATGTACATAGCTATTGCAAAGAGATATTAAAGATATACAAATTGGTAAAGAAGTCAAACTATTACTATTTGCAAACTAACGAACGACTTCATAAAAAAAATTTCTATAGAAAAATGACACCTGCGGCCGTCGAGGTGGCGCTAGAGGTAAGGTATCTGCCTTGCAAGCGCTAGCTAAGGAAAGATAGCGACCGTGGTTCGATCCCCTGGAGTCCCATATGGTCCCCCCCAAGCCAGGGGCAATTTCTGAGCGCTTAGCCAGGAGTAACCCCTGAGCATCGAATGGGTTTGGCCCGAAAAACCAAAAAAAAGAAGAAAAAAAGAAAAATGACACCCATACAGTTAAGTATGGAAAAAGTACCTAAAATAAATAAGGGAATTAGAGAGCTAGTAAAGCAAGTTGAGCTAACCTGGAATCAATCCTTGGCAGCCCATACAGTTCCTGAGTCTAGCCAGAAGTAATCCCTGAGCAAAGCAGAATAAACCCTGAATACTGCCCGGTGTGGTCCCAACATCAAACCAAACCCAAATAAAGCAAAACAAAAATCCTGTTAAAAATTCCAAGTATCTAAGAATCAATACAACAAAGGAGGTGAAATACTTATTTAGTGAAAAGTATAATTCACTTCTGAATGGAAAAAAAGGCAATAGAACAGTGGATAATATTCCTTTATTCATGGATTAGAAGAATCAACATTGATAAAATGGCATCTTGGGACAGGGATAATAGTACTGCAGGAGGGCACTTGCTTCAGAGGGTTCACATGATCAATCCAGGTTCAAACCTGGTATTTCTATATGGTCCCCTGAGTACCTCAGAAGTAATTCTGAGTTGCTGAGCATTACTGGGTATGGTTAGTACCCAGTACTCAAGAACAAACACAAAAGAAACATCTTACTCAAAGGAACATATAGATGCAATATAATCATCAAAATTCCTATGGCACTTTTTAAGAACATAAGACACAAAATTCTAATTTTTTTTAACTGTAAAACTCCCTGAATAGTCTAAACAATTCTGACAAAATAGATGAGCAGCTCATAAGCGACTTCTGAGCACAGAGTCAGGAATGACCTCTGAGTACTGCCGGGTGTGGTCTGAAAACCAAAAAAGAAAGTTCCACTAAACTAAATTTTTTTTTTTTTTTTTTTTTGGTTTTTGGGTCACACCCGGCAGTGCTCAGGGGTTATTCCTGGCTACATGCTCAGAAATTGCTCCTGGCAGGCACGGGGGACCATATGGGACGCCGGGATTCGAACCGATGACCTTCTGCATGGAAGGCAAACGCCTTACCTCTATGCTATCTCTCCGGCCTCTAAACTAAATTTTTATATAAAGATATGCCTCTAACATAAACCTGTTTTATTTATATGGTCTATAAAGTGCAAGTTTATGAATATATATCCAGAAAAATTAAGAGTGGTAAAACATACAGGGTTGGTGTACAAAGATAGCATAGTAGTAGTAATGTGCTTGTTTCCAATACCATATTTGATTCCACAAACAATGCCAGGAGTGACCCCAAAGCATCTGAGTACAATTTTGTGTGGCTCAACCCCCATACCCTTTCCCAAACCTCTAAAAAGAGAAAGACTTACAGATCGTTTGATTATGTGAAGCCACTCATTTAGATATCCAACAAGATCTAATGCATCGGGGATATTGTCACCTTCTGAAACAAATTTTAGCAGGATCACCATTGGAATTTCTTTAGAACAGCTAATAAAAAAACAAAAACAAAGACAAAACAAAAAAAGAAAACCATAGTAATTCTTTAATTGATACAAGAAAACTGATAAAAGTAACTAATACAAAATGATATCTGTTTTAATAACTACAATAATACTCCAGCTTTGAGTACAGATAAATGAATCTGATAACTTACTTCTCTCCCTTTTGTCACAGACATATTGCATTTGGAGGGGAAAGACCAGGATCCATGTCATGGCCAACTTGGGAAAATGCATGTTTGTGCCCAACATTAAATCTTCATGAAGTAGCTGTCCTTAGCTTGAGCACACAAGATATGCAGTTCTATATCCTAAATCTACTCTAGAATATGATTTCTAGAAGCACCACAGCAAAGAAACAACTCTTAACATTTGAAGCACAAAAAAGCAGTTGAGAATATAATCAAAGAGAAAACTGTTCCTATGACTTGAAGATAAAAATGCCATTTTACATGCTAAGCTATTAATATATAACATATATATAAATATAAAATTGTTTTCCAAATGAATCAGTTTATAATAAAAACAAAAGAACAAATGAATTTAAATTCTAGTTATATTGGGTAAGTTAATTATATTTATTATTGGTAACATTGTGGGCAAGTTTACATTTACCCAAGACATTTTGAGGAGGGGGTTCACAGGGTTTCACCTTATAGGAGGTAAAAACTCAGGAAGCCCCTTTAACTTTTATGATGTTACCCCACCTCCCTGCTTCCTGGCTCTCTGCAGAATTTCCCAGCTAGTTACCTTAGCCTTTCTGGACTCCTGACCTCTTGTTTCAGCAAGAGGTCACAGCAACACCATATTGCTCTGCTTGGTTTGCCACCTCTCCCTGTGTTGGAATCCTCACCTTCACTTCCAGTATAAAATAAGGAAACTTTGGTGATAGAGGTTGGTATGCTTGCTTTGCATGTGGCTGACCTTGTTCAGTCTCCAATACTCCATTTTGTTCCAAGAACCCTTCAGTAGTAATTTTTTTTTTTTTTTTTTTTGGTTTTTGGGCCACACCTGGTGACGCTCAGGGGTTACCCCCTGGCTATGTGCTCAGAAGTCGCTCCCTGGATTGGGGGACCATATGGGACACCGGGGGATTGAACCGTGGTCTGTCCAAGGCTAGCGCAGGCAAGGCAGGCGCCTTACCTCTAGCACCACCACCCAGCCCCCAGTAGTAATTCTTGAATGTAGACCCAATAGTAAGTACTGGGCACCACTTGGGTGTGGCCCCCAAAACAAAACCAGAATGGACTAGATTTCCAAAAGAAAAATAGCTGGGATAATATCAAATACAACCAGAGAGAGAAAAAAAAAAGCTGTACAGGAAAACAAGATGAAATGCCTGTATCATTTCATTATTGTTGTGCTTTTGGGTCACACCCAGAGATACTCAGGGCTTGCTCCTGACTCTGTACTTAGGAATCACTCCAGGTGGGGCTTAGAGAACCAGAGATTCTGGAGATTGAATCTTGGTTTGGCTAGGTGCAAGACAAGTGCCCTACCTGCCATACTATTCTCTGGCTACAACCCATATCATTTTTTGTTTTTGTTTTTTTTTTGTTTTTGAGTTACACCCACCAGCAGCACTCTAAGCTCAGAAATTGCTCCTGTCAGGCTCGGGGGACCATATGGGATGTCAAGATTCGAACCACCGACCTTCTGCATTCAAGGCAAATGCCTTACCTCCATGCTATCTGTCCGGCCCCTAACCCATATAATTTCTAATAGTGAAATCTTAAATAGTTTAAGAAAGAACGTTATAACATCTTTACAAATAACGGAACAGGTTCAATTTTCTCTTTTTTGGTGGGTGGAGATTTTGGCTACAAGCCAGTGCTTAGGGCTTTCTCCTGGTTCTGTGCTTTGTGATCTCTTCTAGTAGATCAGGGAACCACATGCAATGCCAGGGATTGAGCTATGGTCTGCTGCATGCAAGGCAAGAGCCTTACCTATTATACTATCTCTGTAGTCCTGGAGTTCACCTTTCAAAGATTTTAGTTCAGTATTATCCTAAACCCTAGGTGTCCCAATAAAATGGTTAAAAATGTGAGATTTGGGACCTATCTGTGTTTCTCCTGGCTCCACCACTTACCACAAATTTTTGTTAAGTCCTTTAACCTTGTTGCTCTTCATTTTTATTATTTGTAATGGTGATTTAAAAAACAATATACAAGGATCTTACTTTGTGATTTTACACCTTTAAAATATATTATGTGGGGGCCGGGCGGTGGCGCTGGAGGTAAGATGCCTGCGCTAACCTAGGAGGGATGGCGGTTTGATCCCCCGGTTCCCTATATGGTCCCCCGTGCCTGCCAGGAGCGACTTCTGAGTGAATAGCCAGAGTAACCCCTGAGTGTCACCGGTGTGGCCCAAAAACCAAAAACCAAATATATATATCTATATATATATATATCTATATATATATCTATATATATATATATATACACACATACATATATATTATGTATGTAAGGTAAGGTGACAGACTTCATATATATATATATATTATGTATGTAAGGTGACAGACTTCTTGCTGACTTTGAACTGTGGTAATTGGGGCAGTTTCTGTCCAATTCTTTAAGGCCACTGCTGAGGACATCAGATTGATGCCCTCCCTCATGGGAGAAAAACCTGCCAATTATGTGGGCCTGAAAAGAAGATGTACCTTCTGAACAAGAGTCCTTTCCTTTCCTAATCACTGGCTTTGTCTTCTCGGAACTGATCAGACACAACAATTTCCAGTTAGGAGGAAGAGTGTTAGGTGTACAGCAAAACCTGACACTTCCCAAACTTCACATCCAGACAGTAAGGGAATATACATGTTTATCTGAAGAAAAACTGGGCAGTTCGATCCCCCGGTTCCCCATATGGTCCCCCCGTGCCTGCCAGGAGCGACTTCTGAGCGAATAGCCAGGAGTAACCCCTGAGCGTCACCGGGTGTGGCCCAAAAAACAAAAAAAACAAAAACAAAAAACAAACAAACAAAAAAAACAACTTTCTAGGGGCCAGAGAAATAGCACAGCGGTAGGGTGTTTGCCTTGACACAGCAGATCCAGGATGGACAGTGGTTCAAATCCTGACATCCCATATGGTCCTGCGTGCCTGCCTACAAGGAGGTACTTCTCAGTGGAGAGCCAGGAGTAACCCCTGAGCGCCATCTAGTGTGACCCCAAAACCAAACCAAACCAAGCCAAAACAAAACAAACCAAAACCCCAAAAAACTTTCTAATTTCCATCCTTTTTTTGCTTGCATTCTAAATGTTCATGATTCCTAAAAACCTATCAAGAATGACTAAAGATGACTCAAAAGACAAGTGCGAAAAAGGAATAAATTTATACTATTGGGCTCAAAATGTATAAATATGTAACTTATGATAATATCATAAAGGGGTGGGGAGCAGTGCATTAAGTAGTTTTTGTATGCAACTTTAGAATTAAATCAGATTGTATAACTTTAGGACATTATCTGTAATTACATGATAACCCCAATACAATATCTATATACAAAAGGATATATATATCTTATATAAAGAAAAGAATCAAATCTGTCACTACAGGAAGGTAGAGTGCTTGACTTATATATGGTTGATCCAGGTTTAACCTGTGACATCACATATGGTCTCCTGAGTTGTTAGGAGTACTAGAGATTCTCTAGATATGGTCAAAGAACCCAAAGGGAAAACAAATGGACCTTCCAAACCTCAATGGAACACCTCTGCATGCATGAGTCATGGGTTCAATTTCTGGCACTGTGGGGTACTGCATGCATGAGTCATGGGTTCAATTTCTGGCACTGTGGGGTACATGCCCCAGCAGAAAAATGGGAATAGTCATTGAGCAATGCAGATGTACCTCCCCTCCTCAAAGGAAAAAAAATAATGTTTTAATGTTATGTATAACTGACCACAACTTGTTTATTTCTTTGGAGTTAAAAATTTTTTTAAAAGAAACTTACTTGAGAGACATGCGGGGTGGAATGAGAATATAGTGGGTAGGGCACTTGTCTTGCATGCGGCCAACCTGGGTTTGATCCCAGCATCTCATCTCCATACACCAGCAGGAGTAATTTTTTTTTTGTTTTTGGGTCACACCCGACAGCGCTCAGGGGTTACTCCTGGCTCTATACTCAGAAATTGCTCCTGGCAGGCTCGGAGGACTATATGGGATGCTGGGATTTGAACCACCAACCTTCTGCTAACAAGGCAAACGCCTTATCTCCACACTATCTCTCCGGCCCCATGGAGTAATTTCTGAGTGATAAACTAGGAGTAAGTCCTGAGCATTAGCAAACTGTGGTCCAAAAAAGTAAAAAAAGTAAAAAAGAGAGAGCGAGAGAGAGAGAGAGAGAGAGAGAGAGAGAGAGAGAGAGAGAGAGAGAGAGAGAGAGAGAGAGAGAGAGAGAGAGAAATACTGGGAAGGAGAAGAGATAGGAAAAAGAGGAAAAAGAGAGGTGAGAAAGATGGGAAAGGCGGGGAGGGTGAGAGGCAGGAAGTGCAGGGAGGGAAGGATAAGGGGGGGAAGGGAATAGAAAGGAAAGAAAGGGGAAGGGAAGAGAAAAGAGAAGGAAAGGAAAGAGAAAAGACAAGGGAAGGGGGGGTGGAGGAAGAGGATTCTCCAACAGGGAAAAAGCTGAGAGTACATCTCAGCTGCAATGTAGGCCCATCTCCAGGGTGCAGAAAGAACTCATTTAACACAGTTAATCAAAGTGACTGTAGAAAATAACTGTCAGGAACTCTTAATATGCCACATGTTATGATACATTAATTAAGGCCTTTTGAGAAAAAATTCTCCATATTGAATCTTTTCCCTTAAATATAAGAATTCAAATATGGTACCAATTTATAAAATATTTTCCAAATTCCAGTCACTCAACACACTAAGCCAATGATCTTAAATTTTTAAAAAATAAGGTGGGGAGGGGCTGGAGCGGTGGAGCAAGTGGTAAACCTTGCACACACTAGGCTAGGACAGACCGTGGTTTGATACCCCGGTGTCCCATATGGTCCCCCCAAGCCAGGAGTGATTTCTGAGCACATAGCCAGGAATAACCCCTGAGCGTCACCAGGTGTGGCTGAGAAACCAAAGAAATAAAATTTAAAAAAAAGGTGGGGAACAACTTAATAAACACACTCACCTTTCATCATAGAGTGTCTTTGTGATGCCCCCTCCAGGGATACGGATACAAGGTTCAGAATCCTCTATCTCAGGAATGCGTGGGCTTGATTCCATTTCTCTCCAGTTAAGGCTCTTGATTTTATTTTGAACATTTTTTTGCATAGAAGGTGTATATAGGTACCTAAAGGGAGTACTAGAAATAATCATATAATTAACTTTCAATAAACTGCACAG
>PVKC010044536.1:0-11568 GCA_004027635.1 Crocidura indochinensis | reverse complement strand
TCCTGGTGAAAAAGAAAACACAAAAATGTAGAGCAAAACACTTGCCATGTCTGCAACCATCCAGCTTAGTAGACTCACACTGTACTCAAAGAAGATGTAAACCAAGCCATGAAAAATTAGGGGTACACCAGCCACACAGCTGAAAGCTGGGAATCTCATGAGGAGAAAGTTGGCCAAGTCTCTACCCTGCCAAAGCCAGACCACAATTGCTGCTTGGCCAATAAATGACCCTGCTTTACTACTCCTCTATGGCTCTTTGCAGAGACATCAATCTGACCAAAACTCGATATGTCAGTATTTGGATTGATAACACCAGGACTTTTTTAAGTGAGTATGGCCATCTTTCTCTCACCTCCTCATACTTCCAGAAGCTCTGACAGATGAAACCATGCCCCACAAAGACCACAGTTTCAGCAATAGTGTTTGGAATTCCTGGACCAATTTTGTTTTAATAATGCCATCCCTATAGGAACACACCAATTTAATGCCCAGGTCTATCTAATGCCACCTAATGTTTAGAAATAAATGAAGTGACAGAATGGTCAACTAGCAATAAAAACTTACTAAGCCTTCTGACAGTGACTTAATGACCTCATTGGAGACACAATCTTTACACATCTTTTGTTGATGTACTATTTTTTTGTGTTTTTTTTTTGTTTGTTTGTTTTTGGGTCACACCCGGCAGTGCTCAGGGGTAACTCCTGGCTCCATGCTCAGAAATTGCTCCTGGCAGGCACGGGGGACCATATGGGGCACCAGGATTCGAACCGATGACCTTTTGCATGAAAGGCAAACGCCTTACCTCCATGCTATCTCCTGGGCCCCTGTTGATGTACTTTTTAAATTTTTCTTTCTTTTTACGTTTTTTTTTTCTTTTTAAAAATAGTTTTGTTCCAACTTACCTAGAAACAAATGTATTATGATCAACTATGCCAATATGGTCTTTTAATATAGTAAATTAAATTTTTAAGTAGATCAATTAATTGAATGACTCCAATTGCACAGAAAGTAAAGAAAAACTCCAGGATTTAAGGAAATTTTGCCCTAAATAGTTCACATAAGAATTTGTAAAATGTGTAAAGCATGCATTATCAAAGTAAAAATAAATTGTACAACAGACTGTCTCCAATCTGTTGAGTTATATATTTAGAATATTTCATAATTAAGATGAATTTTAAGGTGCATTTTATTTTTGGGAATCTAAACAACTACTTTGTTTTCCTAGTAAGCATCCATGGCAGTCTTTGTATTAGCCAATGTATAGAGAGGCAGATGCTACTTGTTCCTGTTTCAGTGTATTAATAACTCTTAATGATAAGGATGCAATCCCATTAGGACAATAGGTAATTTTTAAATTCAGCTCATGAAGACCAAACAATTCCAAGCTGTTTTGATGACTACTACCCTAGACTTGTGTTATGGTTGTTTATACATAGCAAGGATAGAAAATTGTTATTGAGGGGGCCGGGCAGTGGCGCTGGTGGTAAGGTGCCTGTGCTAACCTAGGATGGACCACGGTTTGATTCCCCGGTTCCCTGCCTGCCAGGAGCGACTTCTGAGAGAATAGCCAGGAGTAACCCCTGAGCGTCACCGGGTGTGGTCCAAAAACCAAAAAAAAAAAAAATTGTTATTTAGCAACTTAAATTTTTTTTTTTTTTTGGTTTTTGGGCCACACCCGGTGACACTCAGGGGTCACTCCTGGCTATGCGCTCAGAAGTCGCTCCTGGCAGGCACGGGGGACCATTTGGGGAACCGGGGGATCGAACCGTGGTCCGTCCTAGGTTAGCGCAGGCACCTTATCTCCAGCGTCACCGCCCGGCCCCCAGCAACTTAAATTTTAATGACTTTGTATTTTCTTGGCATTAACAATGCATAAGTAGACACTTGGCTAGGTGAAAAATTCTAAAGTATCAAAATTTTCAATTATATTTATGAATCTTAAAGCCAAAAGAGACTTAAGTCATCTGATTTAATTGACTCTCATTCATGATAAGCACCAGCTTCACTTAGAGCTTGTAAAATATTTGACTTCCTATACTGAGAAATTTTTATGAATCCCAAGCATGCATTTAAAACAAGAATTCAAGATGTGGCTAAAGCAAGAATATGGTTTGGTGGTGGATAATGATGTGGCTTAGTGGCAGAGCTCCTGCAAATATGAAGCTGTGAGTCCTGCCCTGAGAGCACTGCTACTCATGCTGAGTACAATTTCTTAGCATTTCTATTTGTTATTCCCCAACCCACTCCACCCCCCACACACAAAGAGTATGCACAATCTTGTGGATACTGGTACTAAGTCCTAAAAAGAGAAGTTCCAGCAGGAACAAAATCTAAAAAAAAAAGGTCAAAGAAAATCAACTGATGCAAACCCTTCCCCCTTACTGACAGACTTTTACCTATGTAGAAAGCCTCATATGGGGCAGGTTTGGAGAAACCCTACGTAAACCAACTTGGAATAAAGGAGATGCACATATGAGCTTCCTGGACCACATTTTGGTGCTCTGCACATATATGTTGCTGGCCCATGTATATGTTGCCCACATGCAGATGTTGCCTGCCTCCCCCCAACCCCTTGAAGTGCACTTCATACTATTAGGGTCCAGAGTCAAAGGACGAGACCATACAGCTGAAGTAAAGTTGAACAAAACTTTAATCTGTTGATCAACAGCTTGGATGAAATTGTCAGGTTTGTCTCCAGAAGAAGACTAACCCCTCTCAGGGTCATGAATTGGATTATATAGAGAGGGGATATAGGGAGGCTCTAGCTTTTTGATGATCTTTAAAATGACTGGCTGTTGTCTAGGGTACCTTCCTATTGCTTCTTCTGTCCTTTCCCAATAGGCTACTTGCTATGGCCAGGTAGATTGGCTGGTGCTAATGGAAATAGTTTTGAGGAAATCTAACATGTGACTTACAACATATGTTCCTTACAAAATGGTGTCCAGAACCAAGAAGCCCACAATACTTCCTTTTATGCTGGAATGTGTACTAAGTTGCTCTCTGCCTTTGGAGAAAGCCACATTTTCTCTTGACTGTGTTGCTCTTTTTCTTCTCTCTTCCCTTGACCAGAATTTCTGAATAAAACACGTTTTTACCAAAAAGTGTATTCTCTTGGCATATCACAATAAGTGTGCACACAAGCATCACAATCAAGTGTGTGACCCTTTGTCATCACAATGACAAAGGAAGGAGAATTTTTATGATAAAATAATATATTAAAATAAAACAAGAACTCAGAATAAAACTTGAGCTCCAGTTCTAAACTGTTAACATGTACTGTA
The DNA here is from genome assembly GCA_004027635.1 of Crocidura indochinensis. NCBI lineage: Eukaryota > Metazoa > Chordata > Mammalia > Eulipotyphla > Soricidae > Crocidura > Crocidura indochinensis. The sequence continues at coordinate 8,287 of PVKC010044536.1, read as the reverse complement.
ACTGAGCTCCAGACAGATTAAATGGTGTTACCAATGTCACATAGATAATGTTCATTTAGACAATCACAAACCAATGTAGAATGGATGTAGCTCTCAATTTTATGTCCTAACATCTTCATGCCCTGCCTATTTAGTCTGCCCACCTCCTGAATTCCTTCATCAAGGACATGTTTTGTGCATTACCTTTTGAATTCCCATTAAGGGAAGTTCTCAGACAGGATTCTATAGTGCCACAGACCAGAAGGGAGATACTTCTGTGTAGCTGTTAATATCATAATAAAAGGAAGGCCATGACCTTTAAGAAAATATAAACTAAAGAAGTACAATGGAACTTCAAAGCAAAATGTCAAAGCTTTGGTGTTACAAAGACTACTATGATATGAAAAACTTATTCTTGTCCTCAATGTGTCTATAATAATAAATTAAAATGTACACTCCTTATAAATTTCAGGAGGAAAATAACCTGAATTTTATCTTTCTGGGTTTCAGTTCCTTAAATGTAAAAGGAATATGCCAATCTGTATATTATGTATACTATGCATATATTCTATAAAATGTTTGATTCCATTTTAGCACATGGTATTAAAATGCTGTAATATTTTAAACTATAATTATGAGTCCAGAGAGATATTACAGGGGTAAGACACTTATCTGGCATATAACTGATTCAGATTGGATCCCCAACACTACTCAAGCACTACTTGAGCACAGATCTAGGAGAAATCCCCGAGCATCACTGGGTATAGCCTCCCAAAGCATAAATTAATAATTGTAAAACCTATTATACAGTGGAAGGAACAAATACATAACAATTACATATGAAGCAGGCAGGAAGGTAGGGAAGGACCTTTCCAAGACAATGAATTTGGGGGATGTAATAATTAAGTTCCCGAAAATTACCACCCCACCCATGACCATGAATTTAAAGTCACAATTTAGCCCTAAGGCTACCAGACTCACCTGTAGTCAGAGGAACTAAGGCTTGAGAAGAGAAGCTGCACCATCTTTACCCATGACAATGAACTCAAAGTAACATAAGACTCACCTTGTGAGCAGAGGAACTGAAGACTGAGAAGCTCCAGCAGGAACAAGTGCCAGAAAAGGACTATAAACAGAAGATCTACTGTCCCCCGATTTTTCCCACCACTTACAAGTCATTCACAGGCTCTCTCCATCATTGGTGAAGCCTTAGTTTTCTCTTGAGTGCTCATTTCTCTCCCTTTCTTCTCCTCTCCCTCCCCTCTCTCAGTGCCTTCAAATAAAGACTGCTTTTTACTTCATTACTCATCTCCTCCTAACATTCTTTTCTGTAAGGGAAGGCAACAGGCCTGAAAAGACATAGATAAGATCTAGGACTAACTTTTTTCCTGAAAAGAGCAACTCCTCACTCCAGCCTGAGTTTCTATTGCTTCCCCAGAAATCCGATGGCAGAGATCAATTTTAAAGTCAAACAGATCAAGTGGACTTCAGGTCAGGCTTAAAAGTTGTCTAGTGGGATTTGTGGTCCACACAAATCCATGGCCAACTTTATCGGTCCTAATTCTCCTGGCCATTGCGGGGTGGCAGAGGTGAAGAAAGAGAGAAAGCAGCAGATCCCCTTCTTGACTAAAACCTTTCTCCCTCACTTAAAATAAGTCACCTGAGGACTTCCACTAGCATCACATATGCACCAAAACATTGGTGTGTATAGTTGTGTGATTACAATCACTGTATAAACAAAAAAAAAAATACAGCAGATACAAAGATCTCTATGATTTGGAAAAGTGAAGAGAACATCTATGTATAGCGACATACATGTTTTAATTGAATATAATGTTGAGCAAGAACAGCATGAACTATGAATATGAATTATGGCTTAATTAACATTACAAGGCATGTTTGAGGCCGTGGGTTTGATTCCTGCTGTGTGTATTCCAACCTTAAAAAAAAATAAAAAACATACCAACATTGCCTAACTTATAAAGTTGAATCAATTTCTGATCTCATTTATAAAGCACAGCTAAATTAAGATGTATTTGGGGGCCAGAGAGATAGCATAGAGGCATTTGCCTTGCAAACAGCCGACCCAGGACCTAAGGTTGTTGGTTCAAATCCCCGTTGTCTCATATGGTCCCCTGTGCCTGCCAGGAGCTATTTCTGAGCAGAAAGCCAGGAGTAACCCCTGAGCACCGCCGGGTGCGGCCCCCCAAAAAAGATGTATTGGAATACATAATTAGGAGAAAAAAACCTAGGAAGTAAAGTAAGGAATTCATTAGCAAAAGTATCAAGATAGGGCTCTTTCTGAAGGGTATGGGGTTTGCCATGGGGGAAAGACAGAAAGAGAGTTTCTGGAGAACTGGCCAGATTCTATTTCTTTTTTCTTTTTTTTTTTCCTTTTTTTTTTTTTTTTTTTTGGTTTTTGGGTCACACCCGGCAATGCTCAGGGGTTACTCCTGGCTCTACACTCAAAAATCTCTCCTGGCAGGAGGCTCAAGGGACCATTTGGGATGCCGGGATTCAAATCACCGTCCTTCTGCATGCAAGGCAAATGCCTTTCTTCCATGCCATCTCTCCACTCGCCCCCCCAGATCCTATTTCTTATTCTCATTACATTGGTGTTGTTTTTGAGTAATTATGTCTATTTTGGTCTAATAGATTCCTCCATGTATTTTTGTGATAAAAATTTTTTTAAGACTTTTTAAAAGAAAAATTTAGTAGATAAACCCTGGAGAAAGGGACCAGGAAGATAGCACAGCAGGTAGAGAGTATTTGCCTGGCAAGTAGCTGACCCAGGTTCAATCTTCAGCATCCCATATGATCCCCCAGCATGCCAGGAATAACTTGGGGTGTGATCTCAAAACAAGCAAACAAAATAAAAGAAATCCCTAGATATTCCTATAATGGATGTTTGAGTTGTCTCTGCACATGACTACTTAAGCTAATAGAGGACAAGCTGTGCAGCAGGTTCAAGTAAATATTTATCTGTGCATTAGCCCAGAGAACTTACATGTTAAAGATGCTGTGATGTTAATTGGAAGGTATTTGATCAGAGGTTGCCAGGATTCAATACTAAATATCTTGCCAATCTAATTCCATATGACTTACAGCTCAGTGCTGGATTTAAAATCATCTTGGTTTTAAAAATAGTCGTGTTTGTTTGTACTAGAAATGTTTTCAACCACTGTTTCCATGGTTCCCAACCAAATATGAAGACGTGTCTGAAAGGGGAAGTATTTTCTAAGGTTTATAAGGGGCAAAGCTTGTCATTTTGCTACTTTGAAAATAACCTTGAATTAATTTTGCTCTAGGTATTTAGGCAGAGACTAAACTAAAACTGTAACCAAGATTTACAGGGTGAAAGTGTTGTCAATAGATTAAAATTATGTTATTTGAATTGACGGATACTATTCTGTCATCTAGTTAAAACTGTTTTAGATAATATGTCTATATTATTATATCATTTTAAAATTACAGAATAATTAGAAATTTATAATGAAATAATTGGTAGCAGTTTGTGGAAACTGCTTCTGGAACTGAATCCTTAAAATGTTTCTAATTTACTGTTATTATCTGAAGTCAGAAAATAAATTCAATATATATATATATATATATTTGAGGGAGGTGGGCTATACCTGGAGATGCTCAGGAATTACTCCTGGCTCTGCACTTAGAAATCTCTCCTGGCAGGCACAGGGATGCAGGATATAGAACCTGGGTTTGCAGAGTACAAGGCAAGCACCCTACTTCTGCGCTATCACTCCAGCCCCTAAGCTCAATATTAATATGCTCTTCAAAATGAACTGCATTTGTTTCTGTGAAATATATCATACCAACAAGACAGAACAATTCATATAAGTATTTTAAAGAATAGTAATCAATAGTACCCAACAATGTGTACCTACAACACAACTAAGATATGGATATAATCAGGGAGCCAGGCGGTGGCGCTGGAGGTAAGGTGCCTGCCTTGCCTGCGTTAGCTTAGGATGGACCGCGGTTCGATCCCCCGGTTTCCCATATGGTCCCCCAAGACAGGAGCGACCTCTGAGCGCATAGCCAGGAGTAACCCCTGAGCGTCACCGGGTGTGGCCAAAAAAAAAAAAACAAAAATAAAAGAGATATGATATAATCAAAATCTTTCTCCTCCATGAAAGCGAAACACTACCCTGAATTTCAGAAAATTGTCTCATGTTCCCCTTGAAATTTTATATATATAAGGTACATATAATTATTCACTGTTTAGTTTAATAGTTGTATTAATAAAATTTTATGGGAGCAGTAATTATTCTTTATTGCAGCATTATACTATTAACATTTTACTATGTGGATAACTTTTCTGTACTCCATTCATTTTCAATATTGTACATTCAGCTGTGTGAATTTATACCAGTAGACTTTCTTTTTTTATGCAGTAAACAATTCAGGGGCTAGAGAAATAGTACAGTGAGGGGGTCAGACAGATAGCACAGTAGTAGGGCATTTGCCTTGTACACAGCTGACCCAGGATGGACAGTGGTTTGAATCCTGGCATTCCAAAGTGGTCCCCTATGCCTGCCAGGGTGATTTCTGAGCACAGAGCCAGGAGTAACCCCGGTGTGACCCAAAAGAACAAAAGTAAAAAGGACAAACAAACAAAAAGAAATAGTACATTGGGTAGGATGCTTGCCTTGCCTGACCTAGATTCAATCCCTGGCAACCTATATTCTTCCCCCAAGCACCACCAGCATAGAACCAGGAGTAAGCATTGAGCATGACCAGATATGCACCCCCAACAAGCAATAATAAAAACATTTAATTAGGTTTATTTTTCTTTATTATAAAAGAATGTTATAAATACTCTTAGACTTTTAGCGTCCAATACAAAAATGTCTCACAAGGGAAGATCCAAGAATAAAATTTCTATATCAGAGGTATACAAAGCTCAACCTGAGCCAAATTGCTTTTACAAAGTGGGTACAAGTTCATAATCGTAAATGCCTCATTTACTTTCCATTTAGAGACTAACAATATTGACATTCCCTTGTAGATTATCTTGGTTACAACTACTAAAAGTAAACTAAAAAAGAAAAATGTTCTTTATTTTCAGTATCCATGGTTTATTGTGTATCAATATCGTCCATACCTTTGATTTATTTATCTTACCACAAATGAGTGAGATTATTCTGTATGGTCCTTTTGACTGGTTTATTTCACTGTACTCATCCATCCAGGATGCCAAATTACAACTTTATTTTGGCTTATGGCTACATAGTACTCTTCTGCTCAGTTTTGATGGGGTTAGTTGTTTCAAGAGTTGTGACTTTTTAAAGTTTGTACATTAGCTCTTTGATATATTATATGCAAATATTTTCTTCTATCAGTAGAGTATCTTTTTGTTTATTTTTGCTTGTATATTTTGTTTCCTTTACCATCAGAATTAAATGTCTGAAGATTTAAATAAGAAACATGATGTGTTTTTATTTAGGTTTTGTGCATTGTATTTTATGGTTTTTACTTTAGCATCCAACTCTTTAATTCAAATAGATAATGTTTGTGCACAATGTAAGAGTATTCCTGAGTCTATCCAATTTTCCCACCACCCTTTATTGAAGAGACTCACCTTCCTTTACTCTATGCTTTCTTTTGTCTTAAATTAACTGTTCACAGACAATAATTTAATTCTATGTTCCTAATTTTAGTGTAGTGAGTTGAGTTCATTTTATCCCAATACCACCGTATATTTTATTCCTATAAATTTTTTAAGTAATTTGGAGTTGGCTAGTGGAGGGAATGATGTTGAAATATTATATGCCTAAAACTAAACTATCAATAATTTTGTAATTTATGGTTTTTATTGAGGAAAAGGATAAAGAAAAGAGAGTTCCCATTTGATGTCTTTGTTTCGTACATAAAGTATATGTGGTACATTTGCATATAAAGTAAGAGCGTTTTTCTCTGTGGCAAATACCTGACCAGCTCCATAGACTTATTTTGTTCTCAAAAGAAATATAAATCAAGTCATAACAAATCCTGGGTACCAACCATGTAGCTGAAAGCTGATAATCTCAGAAGAAAAGGGCAAACCAAACCAATCTCCCACCTTGCAGAAGCCACAATTGCTGCATCCATCACCCAGAATCACCCTTTACCCTGTTACACCACTCCTCAACGATTCTCTGCAGAAAGCAATCTGAAAAATTACAGGTATGCAGGCATTTAGGTTGATATCACCAATTATTATTTTTTAAATGAATGCAGGTGCACTTCCCCATCTTGTATTTCTGGAAGACCTGGCAGACAATGACATGTGTAGGTAGTATCAGCAATAATGCTTAAATTCCTGAATACATGGCTGCATTCATGGCCACATAAAAACTTCATTTTTTATTTAATACTGTCCTCTCCATAGGACATACCAATGACTTAATGCCAAACTATCATTAACCAAAAAAATTAGAGACTGTCTCATATCCTAAATAAGTGAGTTAGCTAAGTTGAAAAGAAATACCCAAATGTTGCAGAGATCATTGCTTATCTGATTTTATATAAGAAGTATTTATCATTTTGATACAGAATACAGTGATTTTAATGTTATCTATGGATCATTATTTAGACTTAAGCTTCAGTCGATCATACATGGCCATTCACCCCCAAAACTTGAATCCCATTTTTGAAGCAGTATGGTTTTCTGCACCAGTACCAGGAATTGAACTCCTATTGGAGAAGGCTCTAATGCTGCCCTGGCTTTGACTTGCTTCAGAGTGGGTTCATATGACACTCTGATGACTTGGAAACAGCAACAACTTGCCTTCAGGGCAGGGTTCCCTGCATCACTACATAAAGGTAAGATGAAACTAGAAGATGCTCTGTGACACCCTAATTTTGACATAGGATTGGTGCAAAAACCAAGATATCTAATCACTGAAGCCTGACTGTGACAACTGTGATTGAGGAGAACTTTTCCTGGGACCATAAAGAAAGACTCTGGAGTTAGGCAACTTAGTATGCCTGGAGCCTGGAGTTGCTCTTATGGCAGGATGCTTCATGTGTAGGGTCTCCCTGTATACAGGCCAAAGATTTTTCCTTTCTATTTTCTCCGACTTTTGCTGTCACTATGCAAAACTGCTACCCCCTTCTTTTTTCTTTTTTAAATAGGGGCTCCCACCTTTTTCATCAAAAAATGGGACATTGAATTATTTTGTTTTAGCTCATATTTCTACATGTTTTTATAAAATTGAGAAGGAAAGAAGAAGAGCAGGAGCAATAGCACAATGGTAGGGCATTTGCTTTGTATGCAGCCAACCCAGGATGGACCCGAGTTCAATTCCTGGCATCCCATATGGTCCTCTGAGTCTGCCAGGTGCAGTTTCTGAGCACAGAGCCAGGAATAACATCCGTGTGCCACCGAATGTGGCCCAAAAAAACAAAACAAAACAAACAAAAAAAGAAAGGATGAGGGCTGGGGCCAAGTGGTCTCAGGTGCATTGGTAAAGATGAAAAAGGACAAGATTAAATATCCAAGCCAATGTCAATAACAATATGATCAAGAGACCTAAACATTAACAATCTAAAATTAAACAGGCCTGTTACACTGGCAGGCTAAGGGACAAATTGGTATAGAATGCACTCTGGGAAACATTAATGGTGGGAGGTCAACATTCATCATGGGAATGGCCCTGACTAACTATATATCTGAAATTCAACTAAGAAGGACTTTGTAGATCACAATGGTTTCAATAACATAAAATTAAAAAAATTAATTTTACTTTATTTAAACAGTATATATCACATAGGTAAGAGAGCTGATCAAAATACATTTGTTTTCAGATAAGTGGGAGCAAAATAATTTTATTTTTTATTTATTTTATTATGAGAACAGAGATGCAAAGAAAGAGGACAGGGTAAAGTTACAGTGGAAGGACAATCACACATAAACAGAATTCTCAGTAGTAACATCGATGATATTCCAGTCTTGAACTTTCAGCCAGTGAACATTAAGAAAAACAAAACAGAGCCCATGTACAATTACTTTGTCCCCCAAATCCCCAGATTGTAGTACATACTATTTCTTAGCAGCACACAATATAATCTAAAGACATAAGATTTACGTAACTCCTTAAACATTGAAGGCAAATTATATTTTTATATATCCATGCACAAGTATAATAGTTTAAATTAACCTCAAAAGTTTCAGTGAGTTGTTTTTCTTTAGGGTTAGTCAAGGGAATATAGTAAAAAACGGTGTTAGAGTGGCATTTGTTTGCATAGGCCCACCAAAATATGAAGGACCTGGAAAAACAAAGAAAAAAAATTAAAAAAAAAAAAAAAA
>PVKC010044535.1:0-11582 GCA_004027635.1 Crocidura indochinensis | reverse complement strand
TCTTGTATTGGGAGATCTTTAGGGCTAAGTCCAGTGTCCATCAATAGTCCACTTTAGGAAGGGTTGGTTGGTAGGGCCACACAGTTTGAGTCAGCGGGGGTGTTGGTTGTCTTTTCCAGCTGAGGACGGGGTCTGGGTCTGAGTGGGTGTCCCTTCACTTGGGTTCTGGGTACCGGTTTGTTCGGGTAAGAAGTCAGTCTTGATGCCTAGTAGATTAAGAACTGGGGGTGAAGAGTTTTAGTAAAATGGAGAATATGGGTGGGATTGAGGGGTGAATGGATGGTCGAATTCCTAGAAGGTGGGAAGAGGAAAGTATATGGAAGAGGCAGAAAAGAAGAAAAGAGATGATAAGGTTAACTAGGGTAAGAGGAGAAAAAAAGAGAGGAAAGGAGGGAGAGAGAGAAGTGAGAAGCGAGGAGAGTAGGGCGTGGGCCTGTTATTTTGCTTGGATATGTTCTATGAGTAGGTCCAGTAGTCTAGGACTGTATGTCACAGTTGCTGCTACGGTGGTCTGACTGGTCACATGCTAAAAATAAAAGTCATTTTTGCAACCATCCTCAGAGGCAAAGAGAGAAGGGCTGGAACTTCCAGCTCACTTCATGAAGCGCACCACAAAGAGTGGTGAGTGCAGTTATAGAAATAAATATACTGAGAACTGCCATAACCATGCAAATGAATGAGGAAACTGGAACGCCTGTCTGGAGTACAAGTGGGGGTGGGGTGGGATGGAGAGAGATTTGGGACATTGGTGGTGGGAATGTTGCACTGGTGAAGGGGGGTGTTCTTTACATGACTGAAACCTAATCACAATCATATTAGTAATCAAGATGTTTAAACAAAGGTATAAAAAGTGCATATGAAATGGAAAAGAACCTCTTGTTCCATTCTCTATAAATTATTGTATTATAGGACAACACTGGTGATGGAATTGGTCCTGATTCATTATACAATGTACCTTAAACATTACTGTGAAAGATTCACTTTGGTCACAATAAAATTATTTTGAAAATATTGTACATGTATTCTTCAAACAATAGATGTCCAGAATCATGGAAAAAAATGCTGTACTTTCTAGTGATAGGCGATATAGTGTTATGTGCTTGCTCTGCATGAGGCCAACCTGGGCTTGTATCTTCAGCAATGCATGTGATTACTGAGCACTACCAGGAGTGTTCCCTGAGAACAGTTTTTAAAGAACTCTCTGAGCACTGCTGGGTATGACCCCAAAACCAAAAGTAAAAAAAAAAAAACCAAAACAGAATGTTCTAGAGAGTAATAGAGATGAGAACAAGTAAGTCAAAGGGAACTTCCTAAGAGAATAACCATAACCCTATAACCTTGTAAGAAAACTTTGACCTAACACAGAATATAAAATCTTGCTAGATTTTTATATAAAATCTTGCTAGATTTTTATATAAAATCTTGCTAGATTTTTATCGTAGTAGTTTAGAAGTTGTAAACTTCTAAACACAGTTTCAGGGAACTGTGACTCTTCTACTGAGGGAAGATTCATGCTTTCTGGAAGCAAGTGATACTATAGTTATTTTGTCTCATTAATACTAGTGTAAGTTGAGAATCCATGATCATATAACTGAGTTTGTGTATGTTGGATCAAAAGACCGGAACTTGGATTTGAAAATATGCATATATTTAAAATTCATGCTTATATTTGTACATATTACATGCATTGTATATGTACAAATATGAGTGTGTTTAAATATATGTGAATAATATTTACACATATATTCCATAGATAACAGATATATATACTATATGTGTATTATATATATTGTACATATATGATGATTACCTTCACAGAGTTTTGGACCTGATGCCTTATTTAGGAGTAATAATATGATTGTGAATGATAATTAGGTTGATATAGTTTTGAAGCAGTAATTTTCTTGGAGAAGGTTCATAATTCTCTTGAACAAAAAATAGAGTATTGTAGTATTTCATATATAACTGCTTTTCAGAAAACTGAATTTTTCTGTCTTACTGCTGTTGGACTTGACATTATAACTTAGTATGGCAAGGGAATGTGGGCAGAGGTGGCAATATGCACATTGCAGACCTTTGTCCTTCTGGAAGTTATACAATGTTCTTGTAGGACAAAGGTCTGCAATGTCCATATTGCCACCTCTGCTCACACGCCCTTGCCAAACTAAGATACGAATGTCAAGTCCAATAACAGTAGTCTCTGTTCTAAATGAACATGGATGAGGTAGTCTCAGATCTTGTGAATATTAAAATATATGCTTATATGTATGTATATATAAACTACACTGAATTTAGATGCACTTCAGAAGCAAAAGGAGAATTTACCTGATACTTTTGTGATAGTCTTGGATTTTATTGCATTTATATTTATCCTGGCTCATGTCCAAACTGGAAATGTCAGTAACTAGAATGCTTACTTAATACTTATTGCTTTAGATTTAAGTTAGAGAAATGAAACTATTGTTCATTTATTTGAAAATACTTTTACATGATTTCATCTTTTCCTATAGCTGAGAAATATTCCATCAAGCAATTTTCTGCCATAGGGCTAAATCTGAAGGATATTGTGCTGAGTGAAGTTAGAAGGAGAGGGGCAGACACATGAAGATATTTTTTAGATGTAAGATATAAAAATAACATAGTAAGAAAATAACAAATGGCCAAAGACACTAGAATATGATCACTGGTTTGCAGACATGAACTACTCATGGTGGGAGACAAGGGACTTGGTTGAGAAAGGACATTGGTAGAGTGTATGGTATTGAATATTAAAAGTATAAAACTGTATCATTAATGATAAAGCCTAGTGCCACAAAAATTTAAAAATACTATATATATATTAAGAAAATGAAGAAATAGTCACACTATATGTGACTTTTTCAAGAGTTTAAAAGTATATGCTTTCATATATATGTATCTATGTGTGCTTATGGATTTTTATTAAGATACGTATGTTGAGGCACACATACATAAATATGTAGGCATATTCACATAGATTAAATTTTGACCATCTGGGGCCGGAGCAGTGGTGCTAAAGGTAAGGCATCTGCCTTGCAAGCACTAGCCTGGGATAAACTGTGGTTCGATCCTCGGGCGTCCCATATGATCCTCCCAGGCCATTGCCAGGAGCAATTTCTGAGCTCATAGCCAGGGTAACCCCTGAGCGTCAACAGATGTGGCAACCCCCCAAAAATTTTATGATCATCTAAGTTCCCATTTTTACATTGTATCTTTAATTTTTGTATCTCCAGGAATAGGTGAGGGAGAAGAGAACAGAATGACAAAACTATAAAATAAAAAAAAATTAAAGTGATAAACCAGGAAATACACCTATAAGTGCTATTTAGAGAAACTGAAATTGATCCTTATCATAGGATGGATAGAAGAATATGGGTTAAATTTGCTCTTACTTCTGTTGTTAATGCTGCTTGTGTACTTCCTGAATGGAGGAAAAATTCTATCTCTTCTTGTCGTTTTGACAGTTTTTGCTACATAAATAGATATTTATGTAGGCAGATACTAAGGTGTGAACATCCCCCATGCATTTTAATTGGATGTTAGACTGGAAGTGTGGGCTTCAACATTTAAATGGTAAAAGTGTCCATCAAATGAAATACAGATATCTACTTTAACAAGGAAGTTTGCTATTGTCTAATTAACAGTGACCCCACCTTGTGTGTTAGAAATTAGCACATAGGTCCCAGGAGCAGTTCGAAATAGGAGTGCTTGGAAAATTCAGAAAGAAAACATTTATCTACACAATTATTTTTCTCCTCTCTCTTTAAACATTCCAAAAAAACTACTTTGAGAAAAAACATTGGGCATCAGGTTTTATGCAGTCCAGAAATAAACTCCTTTTAGAAACGCTTTTCTCTGGTACTTATGAAAAAAGGCACTGATTATTCTGAAGTTTTTATTTGAAAAAAATCTAAAAATTAGTAAAAGGAAAGATATATAAAGAGCATTATTAATCACATTTTTATCAAATAATGAACTGAGACATACTAAAGAATTTCTCTTGCAAAAGTAAAATAATTTTTCATTTTATTTTTAATTGTTATTTGGATTGCTTGGTTACAATAGTGTTAATGTTTATGTTTTTGATATTATTATATGAAAATGTAACAGTTAAATAAAAACCTAAGTGGGAGAATGATGCTAGCAGGCATATTAAAGGGAAAGCATGTCACCAGAAAGAAAAGCATGAAGAAAGGACCTGTAGTGCTGACAAACATGATATGTCTCCAAGGAAGCACAATGAGGGAATGAGCAAGGACCAAGAAAATGAGTAATTTCAAAAGGGGTGATTTGATAACCAGAGTCCAAGTGCAATAAATATCATCTAGATGGGGTCGAAGCGATAACACATTGGAAGAGCATTTGCCTCGCATGCAGCTGTCCCAGGACAGACCTCGGTTCAACCCCTGACTTCCCATATGGTCCCCCAAGCCAGAAGCGATTTTTCAGCACATAGCCAGGAGTAACCCTTGAGCATCACCAGGTGTAGCCCAAAAATAACAACAACAACAACAAAAAAATATCATGTAGAAGTTGGTGAAGAATTTTTCACTATGTGGTAAATAACATTCCAAAGTTTGGATATTATTTTGTAAAAGATTGTGTTTCCCAAAGATGGTGATAGCATCCTTTAGGGAACACCAGAATCTTCCAGAAGAAAGAAAAGCTGTAATAGCTTCTCTTGTAATAAGAGGCACTTCCTGTTTATTCTAGCAGTAAGATTTTTTTTTCTTAGAAGGGTAGGGAAAAATAAGACTGACAACCTCTTAAAGATTATGCAGCCCATTTAAAATTATATTGAAATGCCAAGAATTGAATAAAAAGACAAGATAGAAGATTGTTATCATTTGGATTCAATCATTATAGTTTGGAGTAGAAGGGAGTTGATAGACTTTATTTAGGTTTTCTGATAGTAAAACTTATAAGAATTAATGATAGAATATTTATCACAAAAAGAAAGAAAATAAAGATATGTCTCATGAGTTTCTGCTTTGGCCAATTTATTAAAATTTGATGGAAGAGAGGTCAACAGTTTTATTTTAAGTTGTCTTTAAAGCAACTTTATATTAACATAAAGAGCTGTGTGCATGTATTGGGAACGCCAAGAAGTTTTAGTTTAAATGAGGTAGAAATGAGTCTTGGTTTAAATGAGGTTTAAATGAAGTAGAAATCAGCATAAATATGTACTTAAAGCCAAAGATTGGTAGAGTTAGTTAATTGAAACTGTGGAGAACTAGGTAACTGCTAGAGCTAAGGAACCGAAACATTTAAGCATTTATTTAAAGGAGAAAACATCGGCATGATTAATGTCAGAAAAACTGATTTAGTTCTGCATTCTCCAACCATTTTTCACCTGTGAACCTACACTTGTTTTAATTACCCATTTAAAGAGCAGTAAAAAATTTTTGGTGGGAGGAGTTTGGGCCACACCCAGGGTTACTCCTGGCTTGTTGAACCATATGGGACGCCTGGGGATTAAACTGTGACCCATCCTAGGTCAGCCGGGTGCAAGACAAAGGCTCTACAGCTGTGCCACTGTTCTGGCTCCAAGAGCAGTAATGATAATCAAGGTAATAGACCACTGCTTGTTGATCATTCATTACCTATATACCTGTATGATCTGTGGACCAAGGGTTGAAGACCACCAGTTTAATCAGCCTATATATTCTTGAAGTGAGTAATGGATAGTCTTATATTTACACAACAAATACGAAAATTGTTTTTCTTATTATTCAGATTTGGACTCCAAAAAATAACTTTTTTGTATGAAAACAAATTTTATTAGTGCACAGGGCCAAATTAGGAAGGATTAAAAGTTTAGAACACTACCCTGACCATCTTCTCAGGCACTTTATGCATTTTTTATCGGCTACATTTGCTCTCTGTGTATGCTGAGATGTTATTTACTGTTGATTAGTTAAAATTGTTTCAAACATAGAACTTCTTTCCTGTGTTTTTTCTGGTGTCCGATAAGATCTGACCTTTGAAAGAAGCCTGCACCACACTCCCTTCAAACGTAGGGCTTCTCCCCTGTGTGTGTCCTTTGTTGTATGTGATGAGTTCTGACCTCTGACTGTAGTTTCATCCATACTCCCTTTGTGACATTTAATGTCTCCAATAAACTCACTAAGAACTAAAAGGAAATAAACACATTTCATTAATGTTCATTTTAATGTTTTTCCCCTCCCAAGGCTTTCTCTTCTATTGACGTGAGAATCTAAGAGGGATGAACTTTGATAGACTGGCCATAAAATTTACAGATTCCATCAGGAGCTTTTACAAATATCAGATATTCTCATTTATCTGTGGACTACAGAGAGGCAAAACAAAGAAATTGATTTTATGAAATAATTAAACTCTGGCCTCTGAATTAAAATTCAAGGACCTAGTGGTAGGGGTGGGTTGAAAGAAAGGGAATTCCACTAAGAGTGGCATAAGACCATTAGTAGAGGGTCATGGGCACTTTGGGGGGGTGCACACGCAGTGTCTCACAGGGAATACTCTTGGTTATGCGCTGGAAATCGCTCCTGGCTTGGGAGACCATATGAATGGGAAGCCAGGGATAGAACTGCCGTCCATCCTAGGCTAGCACAGACAAGACAGATGCCTTACTACTAGTGCCTCTGCTCTGGCCCCAAAGTTGTTTTTAATTATTAACTCTTGGCTACCATTCTTTTAAGTGCTGCTGACTATTCCAAAGACAAAGATCAAAACCTGGAAGCAATTTGGATCATTTAATTCCTTTCTCTTCTGTTTGTAGTGTTTGACAATGCCTGTCTCCTATAAGGCAATTTTGCATTCTTTCCGTAATCTTCTTGACTTTTATTTTTTATCTAGAAACAGCTGACTCAGTTTTATTTTATGGTCATTTCTGTATTTATCCTCACTCCTTCTATGTAGTGGGAAATATTCCTACTTTTGTGAAAATTTTGGATAAAAAGTGGAGCCAATTCAAGTATCTAAAGTCAAAAATACCTACTTATGTTGAGCATATAGCTATCAAGTTTTGTTGTGTAGCTTATGCATGCTAAGTAAGGAATAAAAGATGATCCTTTTATTCTAATAATTCTCTAAGCCGTATGCTAAGTGATTAGATAAAACTTTTAACTTTGTTCATTGTTACAAACTTTTGGAAGAGAATTAGCTTCAAAAATAATGAGTAGGCAAGTCAGTAGGAGTGATTAGAAAGATCATAATGTAAGAAAAAAGAAATACCTAATGACTAACTTGTCACTTTGAGTCCATTCTGAACTTCATTGGTTTTGAAAATTCTGTCCCTTTTTGGATTGATGAAATTAAAGTATGAATGGTCCAGCAAGTTTTTCTTTTCTGCCTGTCTTTGGTCTAGTTTCAGTAATTGAGACCATGCCAATTAGGAAGACATTATTAGAAAGTTTATAAATCAAAAGGACTGACTGATTTTTTAATAACTGCAGCAAGAGCCTAGCTTAAGCAATGTCCCTGAACTTAGTTTCATATTAAGGCAATGGAATGCATAATTTTGAAAAGCAGTGAAGATTCAGTTTTAGGAAATATATGTCTTCATTTTTGAGAGCCACAGAAATGCTTTGGTCACACATTTGAAGAGGGCATTGTAGACCATTTGAAAAGTGATGTGGATTTGGCTATTGAACACATTGTAGAGTCATCAAGTTCTTCTGTTTGCAAAAATCTATATAATTCATGCTCATAAAAATTAAGTGAACTTGGAGAGATAGTACACTGGGGAAGTCACTTGCCTTACATGGGTTTGATTCCTGTATTTCATATGGCCCATGAGTCCTGCCATGATTAAATCTTGAATGCAGAGATAAAAGAAACTCTGAGCAACACCAGGTATGGAAACCACACCCCCTTCATATCGCCAATGGAAGTAAGGTAAGAAATATCCAGTGGTAGCTATGGTTGTAAACTAAAAAAAATCATATTTAGAAAAGTAAATTCTCCTTTTAGAACATATATTTTGGATATATGATTGAGTTTTCAAGTCAAAAATGAATTAGAATTGCGTGACATGTTATTTGCTGAAGCAGTACTCTGTAGTGGCTATTAATTATCAATGTTCTCTTGATGCAAAAATGTTTACAGACTTTTCCATATGCACATAATAAATCTCTATAGCAACTAAATAACTGGTTTTAAGATTTTTTTCAATGCTATTTTCTAAATACTTTAAAGCAAATTATGTCAGGATACAACTTCTATTACTCCAGTATCAAAGGAACTTGACAAGTAAGATATTGGTGGCAGAGCATTATTTGGGACTCAGTTAATGTTTCACAGGATAATTAAAATTATGTTTTATATTGAAAATCTTTCCAATTGATATGGTTAGGAAAATCGTGGACTCTCTCTGTTAGTAATTGATAAGTACAGGGGACACAAAATATTTCATAGTTGTTATATACTTTCTTTTCTATATTACCAAATTATTTTTGATGGAAGTATATACCTAGAGTTCATTTAAACTAGATTTCCTGCAGGAAAAAATAGCTGACCTGGGTTAACATCAGTTCAGTAGTTTTATTTTTTCCTTATAATGCATTGGTAATTATCTCCAATTATTTATTTATGTTAATGTATCCAGAAAATTTTAATGTAAGAAGAATTTTACTTTGTATTTTTGTCTTGCTGTGTGTTATGGTACAGACAATCTTGTTTTATAAATGTTTATCAAGAGTGTCAGTTACTAGAGATTGAAATTGGCATGTCTATTCTCTATTCTCGTGACTCACAGAAATTTATCCTTTGACTCATCCATACACTCACATTTTTTTTCACATTAAAGTAAAATGTTCTGGAAATAAAACTGTAGGCTATTTGTGTTCATTCCAAAATTAGTCCAAGAAATAGGTACAAAAATGTTGCAAACTGTATTAACACTCTGTATTAATGGAAAATAAAGCTCCAGGCTCCAAAGTCTTTCTCTTCCTTTCCTGAAAGTAACATATAAAGATGATCATTGGTATTGAAGTCAAAGATATTTCATTAGATGTTAAATTGTACTAAAACAGGCATTAAATAGAAATATTATTCATTAAAATTAGCTTTGTTTAAAAAATCCTTAGCTTTTTCTCCCTCCTTAGAAAATTTATTAGGTATACAGTTACTTCTATTGCTTCATTTAAAATATTCATTAATTAATTTTGTTGCCCAATTACTCTCTTCTTAAGCTTTAGACCACCGGTAAAACCAAATCTTTACCAGATATCCATATATAATTAGAATCATTTTGTAAAAGTACAAATTAAGTTGTAATGCCTATTTTCTGTATCCTATTTAGAAGACATAATTCAATATCTTTTTTTAAATTTTTATAACTTTATTTAAACACCTTGATTACAAACATGATTGTGATTAGGTTTCAGTCATAATTCAATATCTTAACAGAATCTATGATTACATCAGTAACATCTGCTTAGTTCTCTGGACTCTATTTTATCTCTCTTCTTTCTTATGTGGCAGAGAGTATAATAGTATTTATGTTTTTTGAAGATAAAAGGAAAACTTGCTGTTCACATTCATTCAGCTAAGATGAAGACAAAGAACAACTTTATTTTTAAATTTGATTGATATTCATTATCATTATTATTATCATGATAAAGATGCAAATAGCATTTATTATTTTACATTACTATAATTCTCTATTATTAGTTATTTTGTTAATATCTTACAGAGGCCAATGTTAGATATTTATGGAGTATATATAGGAAAAATATAGCCTACTTGGGGTTTGACTTCTTCCTCTCTTGTCAAGTATTTACTTGAAAATCTATTACCCACTAGGGAACCTATGATATGGGGAAACTACTATGAAACTAAAAGTTTTGTTAAAACGTTTGCTGTTGTTTGTTATTATTCTTTTCTTGAAATTGATGAAAATAACAAATGCATTTACATTTTTATACTAATATAAATATGAGGCTATTAAGAGAGGTACCTATGTAGTGTGTGAAGGAGCACATTTCTAGAGATACTATCTTTAAACTACCTTCTTTTTACACTATTTCTTTTCTTATTTGCTTCTCTAATTATGTTTACCTTTTTGATCAAAAATCAAACTTTTATAAGGAAATTCTCAGTTTAATCTATGACTTTCTCTAGCTCTCAATATAGGAAATGTGGTAAAAAAAATATAAACGATTTTTGATGACTTGTTTTCACCTTGAATGAAAGGGACCAGGTACAAAAGATTCTAACTGAACATTAGTATTAACACTTTGTTCATATTTGTAAAGACAATTTCTTATATAAAACAACACATTTTACGTAAAAGCAAATTTTATGACTTTATTTTCCTGACAGCTGCATAATATCCCATTGTGTAGTTGTACCATAATTTCTTTAGCTATACTCATTTGTTGCTGGGTACCTGGGCTACTTTCAGATTCTGCCTATTTTAAATAGTGCTACAATGAACATAAAGATGCAGAGGTCATTTTTATATTGTGTCTTGTGTTCCTAGGGTATATCTCTAGAAGTGGAATTGCTGAATCATATGGGAGCTCAATTTCCGTTTTTTTTGAGTAATATTCACATTGTTTCCCAGAAATGCTGAACTAGATGGCGTCCCCACCAGTAGTGAATGAGAGTACATTTCTCCCCACATCCACACCAGCAGTGGTTGATTTTCTTCTTTGTGATGTGTCCATTCATTCTCCGTGGTGTGAGATGATACTTCATTGTTATTTAGATTTGTATCTCTCTGGTAATTAGTGATATGGAGCACTTTTTCATGTGTCGTTTGACCATCTGTATTTCTTCTTTGAGGAAATGTCTGTTCCTTTCTTCTTCCCACTTTTGATGGGGTTAGATTTTTTTTTAATGAAGATAATTATGCTGAGTGAAATGAATCAGAAGGAGGGAGATAATCATAAAATAATCTAACTCATCTGTGGGATCTAATGGAAATAAGGCAGTGTGGGGATAATATCCAGAGACAGTAGGGATGAGGATTAGGAAAACCAGTCCATGATAGGAAACTTGCCACAAAGAGCAGAGAATGCAGTTAAGAGTAGAGAAAGATCTACTAAGAAAGGAACCCCTTTCACAAATACTAGTGCAAAGGACAGTGCTCAAAAGAAGAGCAGTAGTACTCCTCAAGAGAGGAGTAGTATGCCTGCCCCAGAAGCAAGGGATGGGGGAAAAGGGCATCAGGTAGGGTAAGAGAGAAACCTTTGACACGGATGGTGGGAAATGCACACTGGTGAAGGTTGTTGTACACTGTATAGCTCAATCATGTATTGTGTAACTCAGTCATGAACAATTTTATCTGTGAAAACAACAACAACAAACAAACAAACAACCCTGCAGTATTAACAACTTTGTAACCATGGTGTTTAAGTTATAAAAAAAGAAACAAAATAGAAAAATGATAAATTGAAATCAACATTGATTTTGGTCTTATTTAAGATTTTGGTCCATTTAAGATACCAATACATAGTCAGCTAATAACTGGAGAATTATTTTTTAGACTAAGAAAGTGACCTATACACTTTAACTTGTAATTTCCTGCCAACCAATTTAATCATTGCCCTTATTGTAATTATTCTTTTTTTCTTTTT
>PVKC010044534.1:0-11574 GCA_004027635.1 Crocidura indochinensis | reverse complement strand
GAACCGTGGTCCGTCCTAGGTTAGCGCAGGCAAGGCAGGCACCTTACCTCCAGCGCCACCGCCCGGCCCCCAATTGGTTTCTTAATCTAAAAAAATTACTGGAGATCTTGGCATTTCTCTGAATCAAGTAGTTTTTCATAGTTGACTACAAAAACTTCATACCTCAAAACTCTGCTTGTTTCATCTTTGTAGTCCAGTGTGGACTGGATTCAGCTGGAAGGATCATCTGCAAGGGCCTGGTATGAAACTTCCTTCACATCACATGTCGGCAGTTATTTGGGTTTGGCAGACCATTGACTGATGACCTTATAATTTCCCTCCATGGATCTATCAGGTTTGTTCACATTAAAGTTGTTGAGTCCCTAGGGAAATAAGATATCAAGCTCCAGTGCCCAAGTACTTTTCAAGTCCACTTATTATTGAGTCAATAGGGTAATCAACTACCAAAAAGCCTTGCTATAGGATGGTATAATAAAATGGGGCCATAACTCTAATCTGCCTACTGCCCCTTTAGGGGTTAGTTTGAAGATAAAACTAAGAGTTTTGCATATAATGTACATAGCACAGTGCCTGGCCAGCTATTTAGTACTCTACACATCTTAATAATCCTTATTATTTTGTGAGCAAGGACCAAGATTTTAGACATTTTTGTAAGTTTTTGAAATCTCATGAAGCAGAGATTTGAATCCAGTTTCTGCCCCATTCCAGGGCTCAAGCCCATAGTCCCCACCCCCGTATCTACCCCCTCTCTATTGTTCCCACATACAGACAAGATAAAGAAGTCAGAATCTCACACAATCTGTAGACCATTCACACTCAGATCTCTGTGGGAACCTTTGAATCTTCTACTTTACTTCTCAATCAGCCATGCTTCTGGGCACCAGGCCTGGGTACCATGTTTGTCGTTGGTCTAAAATGCCACAGTGGGAAGAAAATATTTGTTTTGCTGTCCTCTTCCAGCACTAACAATTTTCTGCTTGCGTTTTCCCGTTGTTTGGCTCCGATGAATAGCAGTTTTCATCTTTGCTCTGTGTTATCATGTACACAGAACTGCTGTTGGGGAGCGAACAGCATGCTTGCTTAGTCATTATTCTGGGAAGGGGTGCCAGCCAGTCAATAGCCTTTATTTTTACATGACTCTGTACACTGCAAATGCAGAAATAACGGCCACATCCAAGTCCAGAGCTGCCATCAGACACCCATCATTTTTGGAGGTGGGAGAAACCAAGGGAGGTGGTGGCAACTGAGAGAGCCCAACTGATTTGTCCTTTGTCAGTGCCTCGGAGCTGGATTCACCCCCACCCCCTCCTCCCTGCCCCAGTGACTCACTGAGATAGTCTGCAGTAGACGTTATGGTTTTGTACCGACTCAAAGTAAATAGCATGGGAGAGATGCCAGGACTGGCAAAACTTCTGAGGAAGAGACTATCAGATACTCTAGGAAATGTAGGCCAGCCTTCCTAATGTCAAACCCTTTACAGTTGTGTGGAGGGAAGCGGGGAGAAGATGAAAAAAAATTTTTTTTTGCTGTGTACCCCTGAGAGGTTGCTAAGAGTTAGCCAGGCTATGGGTGGGATTTCTATGGGATTTCTATGCTGAGACCTAGTGTTCTTAGACTAGGAGGACCAAGGAAAATGGTTAGTATTATCTAATTAGCTCACAGCAGGCAAGGCATGGAGTGAAGCTGGGGAACAGAGTACAACCTGTGGAAAAAGCTAGAAACTCTAGTGTTGGGAAGTCGGGGTGATTTTCTTTTTTGTTTGTTTGGGTTTTTTGTGCATTTATTTCTGGTTTTTGTCACACCTAGTAACGCTCAGGGGTTACTCCTGGGTATGTGCTCAGAAATCACTCCTGGCTTGGCAGACCATATGGGACCATATGGGATGCCTGGGATCAAACTGCTGTCCATCCTAGGTCAGCCACATGCAAGGCAAATACCCTACCCTTTGCGCCACCACTCCGGGGCCAGAGGGAGGTGAGTTTCTTTGATTGGTTGCCAATATGCTAATATAAATATTTAGATAAATGCTTTTAAATATCCAAGGGCTCCTATTTTGGGACAAATATTTTGTGTTTATCACAGTGGATGCTTTACTGGGAGGAACCATAGGGGCAAAGAAGGGTCCCTATTCAACGATTTTCTGTAATATGTAGACTTCATAGTTTCAAGGCCCTGAGTCCTGTGTCCCTACTCATTCTTTTTCCTGAATCTTTCTTAGCCTTTTGTTCCCTTTTGACTATTGGTTCAGAAATGCTGGGTCCTATGTGTTTGCTAGAACAGTGTCTTTCAACCTTGTACTCCTGTGAATTAGCAACCAGGGACTGGAACTATCTTTCGTACAGGTTCATGGATCAGCAGTTAAAAGCAAGGTCATAGATGATTTTTAATTTTATTTTTAATTATAATAATATATTTATTTAAGCACCACAAATACAAACATGTTTGTAGTTAGTTTTCAATCATAAAATGTACACTTCCCTTCACCAGTGCAACCTTCCCTCCATCGATTCACCCAATCACCCATAGATGGTGATTTTTAACCTTTCTGAACTGGCACCAGTCTGTGGACTGATTGAAGACCTCTGGTTCTAGATGATGTTTTAACTTATTGGAACTTTAAAAGATTCAGTAGTGGGGGCCCAGGAGATAGCATGGAGGTAAGGCGTTTGCCTTTCATGCAAAAGGTCATCGGTTCGAATCCCGGTGCCCCATATGGTCCCCGGTGCCTACCAGGAGCAATTTCTGAGCATGGAGCCAGGAGTAACCCCTGAGCACTGCTGGGTGTGACCCAAAAACAACAACAACAACAACAAAAAAAAAAAAAACAAAAAAAAGATTCAATAGTGAAGGGCCTAGGAGAGTAGGTGTAAAATGTCCAAGACCTTGAGTTTGTTTCCTGTCACCATTTGTCCCTGACAACTGAACCATCAAGACCTCTGGTTGAGTAGTATTGGGAGTTGCCCAGGGCCAACCCCCCTACCCCAACCCCAACCCCAACCAATTCTAGCTGGTAGTGATCCCTTACTTAAAAAAAAAATAGATTGCAGTGTGAGAATTCTGTGTATACATGAATTATATCACATTTGATTTAAAAGCAAAACATCAGTAAGCAAACACAACAAAAATGCCCATCCCCTTTTAGAGTCTAAAGCTACCCAGGGCGAATCTGGTTTCATCTTTCCTCTTCGCAGCTGGATGAAGTTTAAAGCACAGCCCAGACAGAATGCTATCTGTAAACACTTTAGTAGGATCTATCCTCTCTAAGAAAAATAAGGACTGCCCTCCACTCTTGCTTAAGTATAACGAACACACCATTATCACAATTTTAAAAATGAACATAATTGTCCTAAGTCTAATTCAGGAAATCTGTTGATGCTGTAGCTTGTCTTTCTGGGGAGAGGCAAAAAGCAGCTCCTCAGATGTTTGTCTGTGGCTGAAGACTCAGCGGGTCCCTAGGAGGATGGTACAGAAGCAGGAGGTGGGGGGCAGGGGCACCCTGTCTGTTCTCATTGCTTGCTGCACAGGGCAGTATGGGGCAGAGGGCAAGGAAGAGGACAGGGAAAAAATGGAAGAAAAAAGGAAGTGGAGCTCAAAGCTGGCTCTGTTCTGCTTGGGACCTCAGGCCCTTCGAGTGTTCCAACCCAGGTCCTCCAACTAGTTCACGGATGCTGACTGAGCCTCCACATGGATGTGCCTCCACTCACCTCCTAATCCCTTGCCAAAGAGCACTCCCAGCTCATAGGTCCTGGCATAAATTAAGCAGTAGCCCTTGGAGTCAGAACCAGCTTTGTTAAGCCTGAATCCATTTTCTACTGGCAGCATTCCTCCTTCTGAGCCTGAGGAGCCTCTGATGGCCTCTAGGTCTTCAGGTTAGAATGATGATACCTCCAACCTCTCCCTCTCTTCCTTGTGCTCCCCAAATGTCCCATTCCATTTTCTCTCCAGCTTCAGTGGGACTCTTAAGAAGTGTGGCAGGCCAATGCAGAAATTTCTGAGACTCTGAGGTCAGCTGTGAGTCATTGTGTCCTACATGATGTGTGCTCCAGACATACGTGTATGCATCCTGTCTCTATGTCTCTGCTCACACATAGTATTTTCAGAGTGCAAAACCGTGCAGGAACCATCTTCACAACACTTCCTCAAGACGAAGATCAAGATAGTTTCCAGAATGCCCACATGTGTAGGCCACTCATGTACTCTTGAAGAAGAAAGCTGGTTTGGCAGAGGGCTTCATACTGAGTGGCCCTTGTCCTCCTGGAATTGCCAGGCAGGAACTGACTGAACCACAGAGTCATCCCCTGGTCTAACATGGAGTGTTGGCAACAATGAGTAGAAGATTTATGGGATCACCTGGCCCCTCAGGTTGTTGCCTATTCTCAAGGGTTCATCTATGGTTTAGAGTCTGTGATGCCAGTACAGGCCCAGATTTAGCTGCAGAGAACATGCAGGGATGTGTGGGAGCTACCAAGAAGGGTGGCTGAGCCCTATTAGGACTGAGATTTGATCAGAAGGTCATGACAACCTAGGCAGACCCTGGAATCTGTGGAGCCACAATACGGATTCACAGATTCAGTCAGGAGAACAACCTTAACCTGTGCCAGACAGTTGCTGATGCCTTAGCGCCTCTGTGCTAGTCTGGTGACAGATGTGGAGACAGGGTGCTGAGCTGCTGGGCAGGATTCCCAGCTAGGAAAAAATAGTGCCAAGCTGTGAGCCCCTGTTCTCCCCCTCCCATTCCTTCCTCTCATTTTTTCCATTCAGCAGAAGCATGGGTTTGGAAATGTGGTCCTCAGGGCTCAACCTCAGCAGCCTGGGTCCCTGTTTAGAGCAATAGGTTCATTCCCTACTGCTTAACTTTGAGACTTTTTATTGGTTCAGGCCTCAGACTTATGCAGTAGTTTAGTGGGCTGAAAGAAAAGCTCAGATCAGTAAGCAGGGACGACATGATATAGGAGAGGAATTCTGGGTCCTGTTCTGAATAAAGCTTTTGGTATAAAGATTTTAGAGGAAAGGGATGCTCATTCTGCCTTCTTTGTTGGTCTACACCTAGTAGTGTTCAGGGCTTATTCAAGGTTCTGTTCAGAGGATCACTCCTGGCAGTGCTCAAGGGACTTTTTATGATGCCTTTGACTGCAATAGCAAATACCTTATCTCTGTGTCATCTCTCTGTCCTCCCACCCAGATTTTACTTTCCCTTTCCCTTCTCTCCCCTTTCTGTAGTAGCTATAGCTGTGGTGGGGGCTTCACACTCACTGGCTATGTGGTGCTATGTCCTTGGCCACTCTCTGTGCTCAGCAGAGGTTGATCTGTAATTATCACTGCCAGGGCAGCTATGGTGCTCATACATGTGCTTGCCAGAGATTGCATAGGTCAGGCAAAGTTCTCTCTCTCTTTCTCTCTCTCCCTCCCTCCCTTTTCTCTCTCTCACATGCATACCTTTCCTGGCATACATGGTTGCTCTGGAGATTAACACAAGGTCTTCTGAACATATGGACATTCTGTGCCTCCCTTCCAACACCTCTACTGTCTTCCATCTTATCTTGAAAAAGCAATAAATAACTCCATTCCTGAAAAGAAAGAAAAAATAGAAGGAAGAAAAAGAAAGACAGATACAGATAAATGGACGTTAGATAGGTAGATAGATAGGTAGATAGCAAGAAAAAAAAGTGTTTCACTTTTTACCACATTCTCAGGCCTGTTTTTGTTGCACTGCCACTATTAACAGGCTGGCACTGAAAGTATCTGTCTGTCTGGCCTGTTTGCAGAGCTCTGGACTTCAGTAGCTGCAAAGATGAGATCTCCCTATTGGTGGAGCAGGAGTTCTTGAACCTCACCAAGGAGCATGTCTTCCTTGTCACAGAGAGCCCAGGGGCATTGGAAGGACCTCACAAGTCTCCAGAGAGCCCCAGAACCTTGCCCCCCTGCCTTCTTACACCCCCCTTGAGGGCAGGCAGCAGCGAGCACCCAGGGACCTCTCCCAGCGACAAACTTCTGGAGCCAAAGATGACCATGTCCCTTCTTGGTGGCCGGCAAGACTATGATTCTGCCTTGTCTACAGTCACAGGCATCCTACGTGCTGCCAAGGTCAAGAGTGCTAAGGGGTCTGAGGTAGGAAGTCGTAGCCTAAGCACTACCAACTCCGAGATCAGCAAGCTCCTGGCTCAGTTCCCTCTGAAGTCCACAGAAACAAGCAAGACCCCTGATAACAAGATGGTGCGCAAGGAAACAAAGGTCATCAAGGATTTCCTGCAGAACAGCATGTTCAATGGTCCTGGACCCAAGGAACCTGCTGGGCTGGGCCACTTCTTGTTGTTACCACCCCCGCCTCCTCCCTCATCCCCAGAGAAGCCGTCTGAGACCTCTGCTCAGAAGAAGCAGCTACCAGTGTTTGCCAAAATCTGTTCCAAACCCGAGGCTGATCCCCCCATGGAGGGGCACAACTCGATGGGTGAGTGAGGTTGGGGCACAACTGGGAGGTAGACAGGCAGGGAAGAGAGAGCTTGTGTGGGCCATGACAGACCTCAGGCACATAATTCTACATATGCCCATTGGTCAATGGGCAGTGTGGTTTTTCTGCAGGCCACTGGCCACTATCTTAGAGGTAAGGCTGCTTTTGGTCTTGAAGAACATAGGGTCCAGGCTTCCTGAGTAGTCATAGTGACCCATTTAGAAAGGACTAAGTCCAGGGCATAATTGCAGCTAGATAGTAGAAAGATCTGATTGGCAAGGTGGATGCATGGTTCTTCTTAGTGGCACCTATTTTGGCCTTGGAGATTTGAGCCTCTGTGGCGATAGAAGCTGGGAATGCCAAAATGCAGTTCAGATGGTGGCTCCTGGCTTTGTTTCCTGTGACTCCAGGGCCTGTGGACTGTGCATTTTCTCACCATGGACAGGAGACATAGAAAACCCAGCCCCATTTCTCACTCAATAACTGCTGTAGTTAGTGACAGCTCTGATCTGTCCTCCTGGACCATTGTCCTAGGCAGGCAGATGGGTGACAGTGACACTGCCTACAGTCAGTGATCACTCACAGACTCAGACCCATGTCAAGAACAAGAGCCATTGCCTCCATCTGTGAGCACCAAAGGATAACTGTGTGATGGGTGTTTTGGGTGGGCATATCCATCTCCCAAGGTCACCACAGAAAGCAGTTTCTGCTCTGGAACATAGTAGCGAGGCAAAGTAAACAGAAAGCTGGAGTCAGTGTCTGACATAGGGCTCTGGGTATGGGGACCAAGGGAAGTGGAAGGGTAATGGTGTTGTATAAGTATCTGAGAGAATGTGCCTGTCATGGGTGTGTGAGTGTGTCAAAGGATGGCAGGAATGTGTCCGTGCGTGTATTGATATGTGTGTACACAGATGTTGGAGAAAGTGTGTGTACACAGATGTTGGAGAAAGTGCGAATAGCAGCATATTAAAGATTGTTGGAGGTATGCACAGGGCTGTCTGTAATCTTTGGGAAAGAGCGATTATTTGAAGGAACTGTCATTTCAGCACACTGGTCAGGGCTTATACTCAGCCACGAGAGAAACCTTGAAAAGGATTCCAGAGACATGTTTTACTAAAAATGTCATTTCCTACTAAACTCTTTAGGGCTAGGGAGGCTCATTCCCCTGCCTGGGGTGGGGCTAGGAAGCAGGTCTGCTTCAGATTAGACTCAGTCTGAAGGCTACTGGGCTGGGGCAAAGTGTGGCAAGGGCTGCTTGGAGGAGAGCCACTGCCAACAAGAAATGCTAGACACAGGCTTCCTGAACTAGCTGCTTCCAGAATGACCCAGGATGCCTACCACATGTCCAGTACTATTTCCTAGCCATGCTCCATGGGGAACAGAAAAGACCTCCAGTCTGGAAGGTCTATACTACAATTGCAGTGCCTTGCAAATCAGGCCTGAGGACTTGGCAACAGAACTGGTGAATGTGATTTGCATTCAAGAGGCCCAGTTCTGGCTGCATGTTTTCCCTTCCAACCCCCACTGGGAGAAATACCTGAGCTAAGAGAAACTCTCAAGCATTATCTGCTATGCCTCGAAATACCCCAAACCTGCATTTTCCTGCCACACTTAAACCTATTTGAAATAGAAGTTCTCTTATTGTGAAGGAAATGGAGGTAAGATGTAGGTCACTGCTGTGGAAGATCCCACAATGGCCCAGGTAGTGTCCTCAGGTTAAGAGATGATCAACTGCCTTCTGATGCCTCTTTGCCTTAGTCAGAAGTTCCCATGCCTCTGTGTTCCCTTATCCCCTTTTCTAGGCCTATTTCCTATGGAAGCTCTTGTACCTCCCTCATCACCCTTGATTGTTTCAATATCTTTATTGGCCTTGTCCTGTAGCTATTTCTGATTATGTCTCTCTTTCCTTGTTTGTGGTGATCTCTCACAAGGCAGAGTTTGACTCTGACTCATCAATGTCCCCACTATAGGCTCAATTCCCTGTGCTGACAAGTGAGTTGAATTTCTTGTGAGCAGGCAGGAGTAGAGTCCATGAATGAGGGACCAAACTGCAGCTCAGACCACTGGTTAGGGGACTGCTTGTCTCCTTCACTGAGCAGCTGAGCCCTGAAGGCAAGCAGTGGGTGTACATCAAAACCAAGGCATATAACCGAGGCTGACACCCTGAAAAGAAGGAAGTGATAGGGAGGATAAGGAAAAACAGAAAAGAGATAAGGGGAAAGTAAGTAAGAATAAGGAAGAGGAGGGAAGGAAGGAAAAAGTAATGGAAAGAAAGATGGACTAGAGAAAACATAGAAGGAAAAATAAATGGGTGAAATAAAGGAGAAAAGATAAGAATGAATGGGGGATGGAAGAGTTAATGGGTAAACTGAGGGACAGATGAATGAGTGGACTGATGAATTGTGTGGGTGAATGGATGGATGGATGAGTGGGCTGAGTGGTAGTTGTATGTGTGGGGGATGAGCTGGTAAGTAGATGTATGATGAATAGGTTGGGTGGGCTGAGGTATTGATGGATGGATGGGTAGATAGATATGCTAATGGATAGATGAATGGGTGGATAAATAGAGTGATGTATTTGTAGATGGATAATGAATGGTTGGGTGGGAAGGCTATGGTATATACATGTATGTGTGATTGGATGGGTGGCTAGATGGATGGGTGGGCTGATTACTAGAGTATGAATGGACTGGTAGATTAATAGAGAGAATGGGAATAAATGGTTTATGAGAGGGGAAGACCAAAATTGGCAATGGACAGTACAAAATTTAGGGAAGGGCCCTAAAGATTGTATTGGATGAGAGGATTCCTGGTGTAATGGGAGAGGTGCATATTTGTCTGATGGAAGAATCACTTAGTTCATAAGAAGGTGCTCCCCTTGACATTTTACCCATATCCAGCACTAGACCCTCTAGTCACTGACTCAGTTTCCCTTCATCTCTAGAACGGAACCCTGGTGCCAAGGAATCAACCAAAAATAGAGAGGGCCTCTTTTTCAATCAGTGGCCCCAGGGCCGGAAGGACACTCGTGATGAGGAAGCATGCAGTGAGCCAGTAGGCTCTGCATCCACAGCCCAAGCAGCCAAGAAGCCTGCATGGCCAGCTGAGAAGAACCTGTTATATGAGTTCTTGGGGGCAACCAAGAACCAGAGTGGGCAGCTGAAGCTTCGAAGCAAAGTGGATGTGGAAGGATTGGAGCTGAAATGTAAGCTGTGTTCCTGGAGCGGTTGCAAGGGAAGGGATCCCAGATTTCTCTGAGTTATTTCCTCAGCTCAAGTCATTGCTTTCTTTTGTGGGGTTTTAAACTCGCAGAATGAGGTGAATGATTTCTTCCTACACCCTTTACTGGGATGACAGATGTCCAAGCAATGCAGTTGAGCCTCAGGAGCCATTTCGGGCATCAATTAACTCAGCCCCAGTCAAAAGAGAACCTGCTGTAGATTCCTGTTCCTGTGCTCTCTCTCCCTGTCCTTTTATAACTGTTTTAGCCAAATTTCCTCTCTGTCCATAAATTACCAAAAAGAAGAAACCAGGGTTCCAGCTCTGACTCTATAAGTTCCCAGGACATTTGGAGAGGGTGGGTGAGTGGGGGTCCCTGAAACAATTGATAGAATCATTAAGCAACTCAGTAAAGTCTCATTTAGTCATACTGATTTGGGGATCATGCTACACTGAATTACATGTCTTAACTATTCTTTGAAAACAAACCAACCAAACACTTCAATCTAGAAGCAACAATCTGCTGTGCATGGTTCTCAGCATTGCAAGTTTGCTCCCAGGAGGCTGCCTTAGTAACTTAACTAGAATGACACACAGATAGTCTGTATAAAACCAAATTCAGAAGCAGTCAAGGAAATCGTAGGGGTATTTTTCCCTCATAGGTAAGCTATAGCTCTGGTAGTTGGGTTTCTTATCTCCCCTTCCTCTGAGAGGCTCAGAGACAGTTTGTGCTGAGATGGGTCAGTCCGGGTGAGATGTGAAAGCATCATTTTTTTTCCAGAGCAGAAATATCCCAAACTTGAAGGACCCTCTAGCAGCTCCAAAAACAAATGGCTGGGAACATGAACCCATGAGTTGGGTCAGAGTGGAGTGGGGATGCTGGGTGCTATTAATAATGATGCTAGGGGGCAGGGAGATAGAAGAGCAGTGAAACTCAGACAGTTTGATTTGTTTTGTGGTCTGGGGACTATATTCAGTGGTACTCAGGACAAATTGTGGTGCTAGGGATTTATAAGTGGGTTGGTCACATGCATCATGGGAACCCTTTTCCTCTCACCTGCTGCTTACAGGTAACCCTCCTGTGACAGCCGCAGACAAGAACAACTTCAAATTCTCAGGAAATATGTTCCCCCCGCGCTTTGCTCCCACCTTGACCTCAGCAACCCTCAATCAGCCGCTCTGGCTCAACCTCAACTATCCTCCTCCACCCATGTTCACTAATCACTCCACCTTCCCGCAGTATCAGGTGAGTGCCAGCTGTGGGGTGGGTCTCACCTGATTGTTCCATTTGTAGAAGAAGCCAGGGTGTTGGGCCTGCAGTCTGGGTTACAGAGCACTTTAAGCACACTCAAGCTCCTTTTCTATCTGGTGACACCATCATACTGACACTTGGGACATGCATGCAGCCCTGTATCTGAAGATTGTGTCAGATTCTTCATGTTCTGAGTTCCAGGTCAGCCCATGCTATGTGCTCCAAAGCTGCCTCACTGCTGGGGACTGGTTCCATGTTTGGGGTCCCAGAATAGAAGGATGGGGGAGTTCTGGTTTTCTACCTTCCTCCAGTCACTTCCTTTAGAGTTGGATGACAGGTGTTAGAGTCACAGAAACATTTCTAGGCTAAGTGTTTTTAACCTACATTTTGTTATTTTGGGAGCCTCCAAGTGATGGGGTGATTTGTTAATTATCAGCCAACTAGTAGTTCAAAGCAAGGACCAAGGGTTGTAGTACTGCTCAGGTTCTGCTGTGCCAGGGACCACCAAGGACACCTGGGAGATGCTAAGAAGACCATGTGACATTGAAGATCAAACTTTAGGCCAGAGATTGTATTCTCAACCCTTGTGATTTGTGAGAAAAGTTCTACAGCTGTCTCATTTAAATTATTTTATTTTTCTCTTACCTAGTTTTTGT
>PVKC010044533.1:0-11567 GCA_004027635.1 Crocidura indochinensis | reverse complement strand
TATCATAACAATGTTAGTGAGTGAAGG
The DNA here is from genome assembly GCA_004027635.1 of Crocidura indochinensis. NCBI lineage: Eukaryota > Metazoa > Chordata > Mammalia > Eulipotyphla > Soricidae > Crocidura > Crocidura indochinensis. The sequence continues at coordinate 11,540 of PVKC010044533.1, read as the reverse complement.
ATGTACAAAGCCTATCTTGAATACAGGCAGAGAGTGGGAGCGAAGAGATGGGGACATTGATGATAGGAAGGCTGCATGGTGAAGGGGGTGTTCTTGTTATGACTAAAACCCAAATGCAATTATGTTTGTAATCACAGTGTTTAAATAAATTATAAAAGAAAATTTAAAAAAAATATTTCTAATTTAGCATAGATCAGGGGTGGCGATCACGCAGCTTTGGAGCCACATGTGACTCGCAGCCAAAATAATGCAGTTCATTGCCTCTTATCATTATTTTGTATAATATGGCTCTTTGCCAAGTTTGGATTTTGTTCTGCTGCTTCTGAGGAAAGATCTCTGAGGAGAGATCTCTGAGGGCACAGTCCCACCCCCAGGCTTCATCCTCCCATCTCCCATCCCTTGGAAACAACTGCATGGGGCCAGCGAGCGGGGGACCCATGTGTCACATGTTGGGTCACATCTTGCCGTTAGTTCGTGTGAAGGACGCAGCACACCCTCACTATTACTGCAGGATTTTGACCCTCATTCAAAATGGCAAAATGCAATATTTGTTTAATAGATTATTGTTAAAATTAGATACTTTTGTGTGTTTTTCTGTTTTAGCAGGTCACTGCGTGGTGTGGCTGTCTGACTCTCACAGTTTAAAATTTTGACTCTTTGTGTCTAACTTGTTCACCACCCCTGGCATAGATTCCACATGTTCTACATATATAGACAAAAACTAAACTCTTAATTTCCTTGCTTGCAATAGCAAACCTCGGTATTAAATGTAATGATAGCAAATGAATCAAATCCTTAGAAGTAAGACTGATGGAAATCAGCAGGCAGTCATATTAAAGAAATTTAATATGTTAAACTGATTATGTCCTAGCAAGTGAGTTTTACAAATAAGTAAATTAGAAGTGTTAAAAAATATTTGTTTTTGTTTTTTTTTGGGGGGGCACACCCGGTGACGCTCAGGGGTTACTCCTAGCTATTCGCTCAGAAGTCGCTCCTGGCAGGCATGGGGGACCATATGGGGAACCGGGGGATTGAACCATGGTCTGTCTTAGGTTAGCACAGGCACCTTACCTCCAGCGCCACCGCCCGGCCCCCAGAAGTGTTAAAAAATATTTGTATAACAAAACACATGTGCCTCGGCCTATAAATATAAGGATTAATAATAAGTTAAAGAAAAATGCTGCCATTTGTTAACAGGTTAATCAAAATTGAAATTAATAATTATATACAATTTTATATCGTTTTTGATTATGAAGCCAAGTAACGAAGTAGCATCAGCTCAATTGAATGACTTAAAGTTTATTACAGACCCTGGTACCCCATTTTAATATACACCAACACCCTCCCTCTAGAGGGATTGAAGACCTAGCTCAATGGGCTCAGTGAAAGCTTTGTATACATGAAAGCCAATTTTTCCTGAACAGCTTTTGTCCTACAAAGAATGAGCAGGAGCTGCTCCCCAAATCAAATTTTGGAATAATAAAACCCGCTTTAAATCCATTGAGTATGACTTTCTCCTTTTTAATTCAAAACTCCTCCAACTTACAAGACAGGAAATGCCCAACTTCAAACATAACTTAAGTTAAAGCATTCTAGATGTCCCATTTTAAAGAATTTAAGTAGCATAAGACATAGATCAATTTTGTTAGGAGTTCTAACAAAATGGTATTAATAACAGAACAGGTTTACCTTGCTATATCCTAGGATTGCATAGGTCAAGTGGATAGAATGAAAGAGCACTGTATGAATCCTTGAATATTAAGTTTCCCAATTAATTAAAAAAATATCCAAATGAATCGATTGATTTATATTTGTGTTTTTATAGAGCTAATAAAAGAAAAAAGGCATGTGTTTAATATAACTTGTTGAGTGGTCAATTGGCCATGACACTTTTAGTATTAATAGGTTGTAGAAAAAAGAATGATATACATGAATTGAGATGTTGATCCTCATAAATGCACGTGATGGCCTTATCAAAACTTACAGCTCTTGGTGCCAGCAAGGTGGCGCTAGAGGTAAGGTGTCTGCCTTGCAAGCGCTAGCCAAGGAAAGACCAAGGTTCGATCCTCCAGTGTCCCATAGGGTCCCCCCAAGCCAGAGCCAATTTCTGAGGGCTTAGCCTGGAGTAACCCCTGAACATCAAACTGTTGTGGCCCGAAAAACAAACAAAACAAAACAAACAAAAAAATGTACAGCTCTTTAACAGCTATACATATCTTCTAATCCTAATCGACCACATCAGAAATTAGGTCCATTCTTGACATGCAGACTGACAAGAGCTGTGTCTCTTCAGATTTTCCAGAATGATTAGTTGGAAGTAGAATTCACCCAAACAGGAAAGAAACTTACACAAAAGGAGAAAAAGCTGTCTCGAAATGAAACATGGCATGCACTGTTCACTCTTTCCTGTGAACCAAATGCCAACTCCCAGAGGTCATTTTGATGAAACAAGTTCATAAGTGAATCAATTCAGTAAGGTTTCTTTATACATGTCAGCATATAGTATCTGGTTGAAACAATATTTGTTTTGTACCATTTTGTCCATTGTTCTTATTGCGGTTGCTTGGACAATAAATCTCAACTATTCCTGGACTATTTTCACATTTCCTGTGTCAGTAAATGTCCTCTTTATTACTCCTTCACACACATACCTATAAGTGTAGCTGCTATTAAAATGGGGAAAGCTAAAAAGAAAACAACTCTTTTTAGAAATGACCCCTGGTCAGGAGGCTTCCTGGTTTTTATTGCCACTTCAAAGCTAAACCAGATAAACTAGCTTAAGGTACTACTTTGACACCAAGTGGAATCTGATACAGCTGTCTGAAGCAGCACAAGTTTGAGATCACAAGAATTTTGCTTGAAAGCCCTGCCTAGCGCCCATATATGGCAGGATAGCCTGCTCTCTATTCACCCGTGCCAAGAATTTCTCTTTCTATGCCCTCCTCCACCAGATTTAGCACTTCCAGTAGTTCTGATAGGTTCATCCCTCATTTTCTCAGAGATTCACATGAGAGTTGTTAGCTCTGATCTTCAATTTAAACTGTTTATGTTTCCTTTCCAGTATGCTGACCAGAAGAACTAGGGACCACAAGTAGAGGCCAGCAACTGGAAAGTCACAAATGCCCGGATGCCACGTTTTCCATTTCTTGTAGATATTCTTGACTCATGCATCCTGTCTGGGCTACTGTTGGTTTTCTGATTACAATGTGTCTGGAGTTTCAAAAATGTCCAAGCCACTGTTGAAGGGTCACTTCTTATTTCAAGTAGTACTTGTGATTGCCTTAACCCCTTTTCCCTTTTAGATCAACTTAGAGATTTTAAAAAACAATTATCTTTTGCTTCAAGTCACTTTTGAATTGATTTGCCTAGTGTTGCACAGATAATTTCTGTGCATAGAAAACATCTATGCACAGAAGGAGCAGGTAATTAGTCAAATTGAAGAAATTCTGGTAAATTCTGGAAAAAAAAAACTTTATTCCTAAAGAGAATAGGAAACTCATCTGATTTCCTAATATTAAACTTAGGAAATGACCCAAGCTGAAAATAAGTGTGACATATAAAATAAAATATCTGGTAGATTTTCTGGTTCATTTGCAATTCTAAGGTTTTCCATCTCAGTTTCAGTAATAAAGATGACTCACAAATATCATTGCAAAGAAAAGAGCAAGAGACAGCTCAATCAAGAACATTAGAAAGAAGGATGCTGAAATAAAATATTGATCCTTTTACTTTTTGAATATTTACTCTGTACTATTATGTTTGACAAAGTAACTGGAGATCAAGAAAAATGATAGATTCAAATGACAGTGTTTGGGTATTACTATTATTTCTTTCCATAATTTAAAAATTGGTGGTTTTGTCAAATTTTTGTTCACATTTAAACCACTGTTGGACATTTTGTTTCAAAATTTCTCATTTAGATCCATACGTAATTTCTCACAAACATTCAAAATTCTTAATTGATCTAACACTTCAAAATTATAACTTAAAGAGATTTATGACTTCCATCCAATTCAATATTTATTTTCTTATTCACAGCAAAACATTTTTAAGAAAGTTTGGTGCATAAAAATAGTCTGCCCAATACCCAAACCTTGACAAAACTAAATATTTGCAAATGTTCCACAAATTCAGAGACATCATGTTGGTTTTATTTTCCCCCCATTTTTCCATGGACTCCAGAACTTCCTGTCTCAACTTGTGACAGGAAAAGAAACTAAAAAAATACAGAAAAATAAGATCTGTTTCTGTCCTATGGCATAAAAGAGTCAGGCAGAAAATCAGGAGGCATTAGTGTTTTTGCAAGTTCCCATAACTGGAGAGAATAGATGTTATCTAATGTGATATATGTAATAACTACTTCCTTTGAAGTTTGGATATAAGCAGCATTCAATCAAAAAGAAAAATGAACATTTAAAAAGCAGGAGTAAGCGATCTTGAATGACAGAAATTTATAGGGGAAGTTTATTTTATCACCATTAATTGTACTTGAATCATAACAATAGAAGTTGCTTAGATTTCCTACTCTCAACATGCTAAACTGGCCCACTTAGGACATAGAACATAATAAGATAATAATTATTGATTATCTAATTTTATTTTCAATATTTAATTGTTTTTCAAAAATAAAGCTAATTTAGCTATGAATTTAAAATTTTATTTAAATATAAATTAATTGCCATATTGACAGCAATTGTTTTTTACTTTGGGTTTTATTTTTTTTATATTTGTTTTTTTTTGGTTTATTTTTTATTTTTGTTTGTTTTGTTTTTTTGGCCACATCTGCTGACGCTCAGGGGTTACTCCTGGCTAAGCATTCAGAAATCTCTCCTGTCTTGGGAGACCATATGGGATGCCAGGGATCGAAATTATTTCAGTCCTGGATCAACTGTGTGCAAGGCAAACGCCCTACAAATGTACTATCACACCAGCCCCTGGCAGCAAAGCTTTTTTATTACCGTATTCTCCATCATTAAAGCTTAATATATTTAAGTATTTATTAATTTGTCTTATTCTGTCAGAACTTGAATATATTCTAAAGAAATTCTTCCAGAAAAATGAACAGATTTTCTTATAGCAAATTTTTCTATAGCCAGTTTTCTTATATCTTCTGTACTTGAACTTCCCCAAGATTTAGAGCCTAGACTTTATCTAATAACCTGCTAAATCTGAAGTATGAAAGTCTTATATTAAAGAAGCATTTATGAAATCACAAAAATATAAACTTTCATACTATCTCAATCAAAGCATATAATCTTTGTCCGTGGCCTTCAAAAACATTTAAATAGATTTTGAAAGATTTAACTGTATACATTTACATATTTAAACCATTGAAAGTGGAATGATAGTACAAAGGGTGAGATATTTGTCTGGCATGGATAACCTGGGTTATATCCCCAGGATTCCATACGGGCCCCTACTCATTGCCTCAAATGATTCCTGAGCAGAGTCCAAAGTAAGCCCTGAGTATTTCCAGGTCCCTCTCCCTCCACCTCAGCCAAAAAAATAAGAAACTACCAAAAATATTACTTTTCCTTTTAAAAATATTTTTCTAACTAGGAATTGGCCTTCATATGACCCAGCAATTCCACTTCTTGGCCTCTACCCGAGAGGCCCAAAACTATACAAAATAAGGAATATAGCTCTATTCATTCTAATATTGTTCACGCCAGCTAAAATCTGGAAACAGCCCCAAAGTTCAATAATATGACTAGATAAAATGTCTAGATAAAAAACTATGGTACATATATGTAAGAGAATACTATTCAACTATGAGAAAACATGAAGCCATGCAATGCATTACTAGTTAGATGGACTTGGGAAGAATTAAGCAGTGTGAATTTAGTAAGAAACAGAGGAACATATATAAATATGTTTTCTCATTTACATAATATAAAGGAACACTGTAGGGAATAACAGTTTGCATAAAGGAAACAAGCTGAGAATTGGTTTCCATTAGGAAGTTCATCACAGGGGAGAACAAGTGGGTTCTGGTGGTAGGGATACCAAGACAATAGTAGAAAGTTAACACTCTGATGGAGGGTATGGTGCTGGCATTTACCAACAACAGTTCTATACACCGTTGCTTAAAAGGTAAGAGAAAACAAAAAGGAAATAGTTGTCATTCCTATTGAGAAATAATTGTATTAAAATAGAATCTTTACTAAAGCTGTATGAGTTGGACCCAGAAGTTAATAAAAGGATTATATACCAATTCGACTTGATCCCCAACAGTCACCTCCTCCCCAATCATCACTGGATGTGTTTGTTCCTGGAGGCCACTGAGCACTACTGGAAATGTCCTGGTGTTCCCCAGAACCTTAGGCCCTAAGCTACTCCACACTCTCAAGTCCTGGAATTCAGCTCAACAACCTGGATGACTCAGAACCTCCAGAAGTGGAAGGTTGGAAGGTCCCCTCAAAATGCTACATAACTTAAATTATGAGACTTTTTTGTTTATTTGTTCTGGTTTTTGTTTGCTTTGGGACCACATCTGCTAGCATTCAGGGGTTTTGTGAGACCAGATTGGTGCCAGATATCAAACCCGGTTGGCTGCATGAAAGCAAAAGCCCTACTCGCTGTGCTATTACTTTGACCCAAAATTATGAGATCTTTCATCACATACAATCTTTGTGTCATTTCATCAACTAGATTAATCATGAACACTGCCTACATTACTACTATCATCAATTTTATCCAGATGACTACTATGGAAGTAAGCATTTGTTCTTGAGTCCTAACTAAATACATCCTGTTTGTGTTATTTTCTGACTTAACCCTCTGAAAAGTTGCTCTGTGCCCATGTTAGACAATAACTCATTGCCAGCAATGGGATTAAATGGACATGTCAGAAAAGAACCACATTATAAGGTCACGTTCCCTGACATCTGCTAAGGCACACATACACTGATTTATAATTATCTCTTCTATTTTAATATTTTCAGCAGTTTTAAACAACTAAATTGAATCAAATATAACTATTTGCTTCCATTTTTTCCTAGGTTACATCCAGAATTGTTTCTAAAGACAATCTTTTGAGTACTAGAAGGAATTAATATTGCAGTTGAAAGTGTGTAAAAAAATAGATGAAAGCTCCTAGAGACAAGACAATGGTTAATGTTTCAGGGGGAGAGCTTCTTAGCAGTGATAATAATGTTTCTTCATGAATTTTCTCTACACTTTATCTTTTCTCTCTTCAATTTCTATGTCTGAACTGCCTTGCCCTCCACTACAATTGCTTCTATTGCTCCTTTATGAGTCATAGTGAATTCAGTTATATCTACCTTGGAAAATTCTACTGGAAAGAGAACACCTGATAATGTGATATCTCCATGAATTACTGTTTCTCTTTCCAGCATTCCTATCCATATTTGGACTCTGTAGTCATGGTAAAGCCATTTTTCTTGTATTAAGAACATAGTAAAATCTTTCATGTAATACAATTATTCTATGGTTGAATCATTCCCTTCTTAGAAAAATGCCTGCTTAGAAAATGATATATTTGATATACTACTTTGGAAAATTTAGGGGCTGTGAGAGATGATTAGCAGGCTTTTCCCTAACTCATCATGAAAGGGAAAGGGGAAAAAAACAATGAAAAAATGTGCTTGGATGAAGAGTTTAACATCCCAGTGGAAATTCTGTAAAGCTCAAACCATACTGAATGATGTTTAACAGGCCCCTACCTACCTTGGCAACTAAAAAAAAAGGAGAAAAAGAAAAAAGAAATGAAAGTTTGGGGAGAAAAAGAAAGCAAGTGTTTGATTTGAGATGCAAACTTAAAAATCCTACTAAATAGTCCTTGTTCTCACTCCCTACTGTTAAATTACAAAATCGGTGAATGCTTGAGGAGAAAAGGGATTGAGCCACACCATATGTGTGTGAGATTTTTTCTGATTTTGTGTTTAGGGTTATTCCTGGCAATACACAAGGGACTTTATCAGTGCCAAGGTTCAAACTGGGGTCAGCTACATGCAAGGTGACTTACCTGTACTATCAGTCAAATCCTAAATTCAGTGCCTTTTAATTCCAGTTCTAGTACCACATTTAAGGCAGGGACCAAGAATAGTATTCAGAGTCTTGAAAACTTTTTTTTTGGAGGAGGTGTAGGCTTCACGATGAAGAGGCTATTATGGTGTTCAAGTGTTCAGAAGCCAATGGTGTCCAGGGTTTACTCCTGGTGGGCTTGGAGGATTTTATGGGATGCTGGAGATAGATCCTAGGTAGTGTGCAAGGCAAGCTCACTCCAACCCCTATGGACTGGGATACACTTTGTAATTCTATTGATTTTAGTCATAATGGATATAGGAATGTCCCATTACTTTCTTACAATATATGTTATATATATTATATAATAATACATTCTTATAATAGAATATGTATATATATATCTATATATATCTTCTTTTCTACATATGTGATTTCAGAGAGTACTGTGGCTCACCATAGAATAATACAATTTATGTATTGTGGTTGCCCAGAAGGAGGGAGTCCTTTCACTCCTTCCAAACATGCTGCATTCCTTTTTTATTGCATTTTAGTACAATCACTGCCCTACTGAATCATCACCATCTTTTAAAACCTGTATAAATAGAGGACAGCTTTTGTGAGAGAATAGCAAAGCCAGAAAATCAACTCTGAGATACTAGTTTACATTAGAAAGACAGAGTTTAGCCCAAACAATGAAGACAGTTATTCATTTTAAAGCTTTTCAGGACAACAAAGGGAAGACATTTACACAACCTTGCTATATGGTGAAAGCCAGGAGTGAAAAAATTTACAACTTCCAGTTTTACTTGTTAAATATCTTTCTAATCATAATAAATTAAACAAAATCTTCAAAATATAAAACCTTTATATAATAATTTTTTACTTTGTTTTTCACATTATAGGTTCCATCTCCCCAAGGAGATGAGTGGAATGAAACATCCTTGTGCTCTTTTGCCTATAGATCTAAGTTATTGTATCAAACAGACTCAAGACCAAGAGAAGTCAGATGTTTTGGTAGTATTCATTTATTTTCAGCTCACAGGATATGATTTTCATGGAGGTAGCAATGGTGTTTTTATTTGAAAAACATTTACACAGTAATTGTATATACTTCAACTTTTTAGTTTTTGAAATCTAGTTCACAATAGCATATATTAATAGAGTACTATTACTGCTTCAATTATTCATAGTGGTTTTAACTTGGAACAAAGAATTTTGACCAATACTCTTCCCCACAAGTTGTTTTTGTTTTATTTCAGCTTCCTTTAATGAACTTTGCTTTATGTAAATCCATGTGTCAATATTTCTATATCTGTTTCTCAATGTTATAGTTTTAAACATCATCATATTCTTTCTTCAATAGAATTGACAAAGTTGTGATAGAAGCAACAGGTGTGTTAACAGACATATTATTTCTCACATGGATATTACAGCATAATACAAAATAATAAAAGAATGGTGATAATTAAATAAGAATTACTAATATGCTACCAAGATATTAAATAGGATATATATGGGGATGGAAAAGTAATCTAAAAATAAGGCCCCAGTGGTCCCTACTTTTTAGTTGTCACACCCTTCTATTATTTCCTAGATTGCTAAGTGGACAGGACCTGATGACATATTTCTAAGAATAGAATATAGCCAACGTGTACAATAGTCATGTCTCAGGACTTCTATCTTACTTCAATCCTACTTCTTTTGCTCTTCTTCCTTGCTTTAATGAAACAAGCTGCTATGTTATGAGCTCTACTCTTCTGAGAATTCATTTTCTATGAACTCAGGGAGACCTTCAGCCAACAGCTAGAAAAAAGTGAGGGACTCAATTCAACAGTTTGTAAGATATTAAATTTCGCCAGAGTTTATTGGCCCAAGTACAGAGATGGCCCTTCCAATTCTGTTTTGAAAAGACTTACACTCCTACCTTTACCTTGTCTTCAGGCTGTGAGAAACACAGGCCAGACACCCAGCTACACACAACTAAGTCATGACCGGAGAGATACCTGTCCCAGACACTGAGCTCACTGATGTTGCATTAAGTCATTGACTTTTGGTGAAATCAGTTGTGTAGTAAAAGAAAATTAAGCCAAAATAAATGGAATCATTTAAAAAGTCATAAATTTTGGAAAATAACCACCTTTGGTAGATGCTTAAATAAAAATAAAATGTCTTTTTCTTTTAATTTCTGGTAATTTTAGGACCACATAAGACAATGTTCAGGGTTTACTCATGTCTCTGTGCTCAGAGGAATAGTGAAGTCCATTTCAGAGAGTTGAGTGCTAGTGTGATGTGTTATTGCTGAAATGATACAGAATTTTGTAGAAAGAAGCACCCCCCAGAATTCTCCCCTTGAAGAGAAAAACTTTAAGGAAAGGCTTCATATGTTTCAAAGTGTTTTCAGTTAGGGTTATTTAGTAGATAGTGTGAAATACAAATATGTTTCCTTCTCCATAGAGTGTTTAGTAAACTCTACTCTTTAAGAGATAAATTTTACTTGAAGAGAAATTAAGATAAGGAAGCCTGTTATAGTCACATAGAACTAATGAATTCAGATTAAAATAAGCTAAGAACCTCCCTTGCATTAGTAAATGATGATTCAGTGAACTAGAAGTCTAAGATGTGCAAATGGGAAAGAATCATTCATCAAGGTCATTCCGTGGAAACAAAGTACAAATACTGGTCATTATAATGTAATCAGGAGTATTTTATTAACTCAATGAGCCAGATACCTTAATTTGCACTTTCAGAAGGAATGGTGAGGAATAGAAGCAATCGGTTAGAGGTCAATTTGCTCCTATTTGACAAGAAAGGTTATATAACTCATCCAATTATTTTAATGGATGATAATTTTTTAACCTGACATGAAGCAGTTTGTTTTTGAATTAGAAGTTCAACTCTTTAAAGAGGAATTTGATATCTCTTAGAAAAATTGAAAAGGGTTTCCATGCCTTTTGGAAAATGCAGATAATAATGTGAATTATGAAAATGGATTTTATATATTTATTCACATGTAAGAGCTGATGGACTTGGGAGAACATTTGTATTTCTAGTTGCCTTATCTACTATTTCTAACTATTTGGAAAGCTTTCAATTAAAACTATCACAACTGCTATCGTTATGTTTTAAAAACTTCACACACATTCATGAAAGACAAATCTATAATATTTATTAGCCAATTTCAAAACCAGTATATCCAAAATTTATAAAACTTCTATTTCAGTTCTACTTCACCTTAGTCATTATATATCTTATGATGCAAGACCTAAAATTTACAATACAGGTTGTTTGTGTAGACATAAAAGTCTCTCTAGGACACTTTCTCCTCCATATTTCTGAGACTTTTTAGAAATTAAACAGACCATCTTTCATAGCCTCTTCCTACTTAATTTCTAGTCAATTCCATTTTCTTAGCTTGTGATGTGCCTTTGTTTTCTAACACACTATTTTCTGATTTCTCACTTTGTTAAAACAATTCATAACTATTGGTAATTAGGGAACCTAAAATTTCTATCAGGGGTCAAAAGTTCCACATGAACGAATATCTATCTGTC
>PVKC010044532.1:0-11573 GCA_004027635.1 Crocidura indochinensis | reverse complement strand
TTTCCTCCTTGATTCTGGATACCAGCTCTTGCCAGGTATAGGGTTTGGGAAGGCCCCATACCGGAGGTCTTCTCCCTAGCCTGGGGAGTGCTGCGAGTCTTGGCAGGCCCCCAGCTGTCCTTGTCCTTTTCCCCTGACTCCAGGCCTTCCCTGTGTGCCAGGTCAGATGGCCAGAAGTGGATTCAGGTGGACTCTTAGTGGTCCTCAGGCTTCCCACCTCCCTCTGTACTCCAGGGGTGAGGTGCATGGGGAGGAGGGCGGGCAGACATCTGGCTTCTGGTTTCCTCTTTGATTCTGGAGACCAGCTTTTGCCAGGTATGAGGTTTGGAGAGTTCGCATACTGGAGACCTTCTCCCTAGCCTGGGGAGTGCTGGGATGCTTGGCAGGCCCCAAGCCATCCCCCTTTTCCTCCCCTGGACTTCAGGCTTTCCCTGGGTTCCAGTTTAGGTGGACTCTATAGGGGTCAACAGGATTTCCCCCTACCTCTCCCTACACTAATGGGAATGCACTTTGGGAGGAGGGCGGGCCCTTCTAGCACTGGTTTATGTTGGGACAGTCACTGAAATTTTTTTCTCCTTGTTTTTCTATTGATAGTATTGTACGCATATATTTTATATATCCATCATATCCATCTTGTATTGTGACCTTGATACTGCCCTACAAAGCTAATTTCTAATATTTTGCTGCCTCAGTCCCAACCCTATTTCTCCCCGTCTTCCCATGTAGGTGCAGCTCATGACATGAAGCTCACCACATAGAGTGATAAGTGCAGTTAGAGAAATAACTACACTGAAAAATATCATAACAATGTGAACGAATGAGGGGAAAAAGAAAGCCTGTCTCGAGTACAGGTGTGGGTGGGGTGGGGAGGAGGGAGATCTGGGAAATTGGTGGTGGGAATCCTGCACTGGTGAAGGGGGGTGTTCTTTACATGACTGTAATCATGCAACTACAATTCTATTTGTAATCATGGTGTTTAAATAAAGATAATTAAAAAATAAAATAAAAAATATGAAATTGTCAAATAGAAAAATTATTATCTTGATATATTAAAATAAAAGGTCTTTTTCAAAGTAAAAATACAAAAAAAAGAAGACAAAACAAGAGAAAGCTCTAGGAACTACAGTTCAGGATTTACATTGAACTCTAGTTTCAATCAGCAGTACTGCATGGTTGCCTAAAACTTTCCAGGTATGGCCAAAAATTACAATAAAGAAGAGAGAAGGAAGGAAAGAAAGAAAAAAGGAAAATAAAGAAAGAAAGAAGAAAAAGAAAGGAAAAATAAAAAGAAATATAAAGATAAAGAAAAAGAAAATAAAGAAAGGAAAAGAAAGAAAGATGAAAGATTATTAATTTATTCCTCCAGTTTGCTATATCCCATCATTCTATTTTCATCTCTAGAGTTTAAGTTAATAAATACAATATATCTTATGGGAGATCTTTTGTATCTGTGTTTCTTCATTGACCTTGTTGCTTCCAGATTATTTTATGCTTTTTTAATTTAAATTACAATGTCTTAAAGTTTCATTTCTTTTTTTTAATTTTATTTTATTAAAACCATTGTGTTGTACAAAGTCCTTCATAGTTGAATTTCACATATACAATAAATCAGGGCCATGCCCACTACCAGTGTTGACCTCCATTCACCAATTTTCCCAGAGTACATTCTATACCATCACCCTTTGTCCCTTACCTTTCAGTATAATATGCCTATTTAAGTTTGGATAGTTAAAGTTTAAGATTTTTTTTATTCTATTCTTGTCAACTTTGGCTTAGACATTTCATTCTGTCCTTTTTTTCCTTCACCAATGTACCTGAGACCATTTGGCCCCTGGTCCCCATTCTTTCTTTTTTCTTTTTCTTTTTAATTTTATATAAAAAGGCAGAAATATGAGGTAAAACAAAGTAATCCATGTCCCATGACTCCCTACTTAAAAGATAACTATGAAACAAAAGAAGAAGAAATGGGATAACAGTTCTTTGCATAGGCTCAGAAAAAGTTGGGGAAAATAAAAAGGAAAAACCTTTGGCCTAAAATAATAGGGATACCCTACTCATGAAGCATCCTTTCAAGACCAACTACAGGCTTCAGGAATACTAAATTATCTAACCCCAAAGTCTTTCCTCATAATCCCAAGAAAAGTTCTCTTTAATCACAATTGTTTTAATCAGCTTTCTATAATTAGAGATCTTGGTTTCTGCACAGATCCTATGGTGTCACAGAGCACTACTGGTTTTATCTTACCATTAGGTGGCAAGGTAGGGAAACTTGCCCTGGAAGCTAGTTACTGCTGTTTCCAAGTTGCCAGAGTGTCATATGAACCCACCCTGGAGAAAATGAGTGCCTGGGCAGCATTAGGGCCTTCCCTAGTAGCAGTTAGATTCCTGGAGCTGGTGTAGAAAACTGTGCTGGTTCCAAAGATAGCATCCAAGATCAGGGGTAAATGGCCAATATCTGATTGATTGAAGCCTAAGTCAAGTCACTATGACAAATGTTCAGGGTGAAAGACCCCCTCTGGAATATAAAATTTATGAGTTCCTAATCTTATTAAATAAGGAGTTTTTTTCCATAGGTAAGATTTACCCATTTTATTGTGTCTATGTAAAAAAGAACAATGCCACATGATACAACTGGTGAAAATTGGGGTTAAAATAACAAGCTAAACAATCCCTATAACCTGCTTCTAACATAAACTCATAAACCAAGAGAAACTTATCTTCTAGAATTTTATACTAAACAATTCCTAAAAAGATGTAAAACTACATCTACTTGAGATAATACACAGTGAGAACTACAAATATTAAGGAAATACATCTAAAGAAATATGCTAAGAAGCATACATATCCTCTTTAAGTTTTTTGAAATAGTCTGGGCGGGTAAAAATCTGGAGCACAGCTTCAACTTGCAATGTGATCTTGTGAAGTCTCAAAAATGATTTCCAGCAGTCACAGATAAGGAAATGTTCTCCAGCTGAGGCTCTCTCAAAAGCCGAATCCTGTAGTGAGCAAAAGTCTACAGCAAAGGGATGTGGGAGAAAAGGGGCTGCCAGAAACAAATCAGTAGCAGTGGTAGTGGCAGCTTGTTTCCTCAGCTGAGGCAATGCAGTCTGGGAGGCTATCTTTTCAAGTTGGGAGCTGGTTGGCAGCTGGTTGGGGTGGTGGAATGTTCCAGTCCCTGAGGAGTTAAGAACTGAGGGTAAAAAGGACTAAATAGGGAAAAGTAAAAAACCAGGGTGATAAAGTGAAAGGATAAAAAAGGATTTGTAAAGTGGTAAGCATGGGAGAAGGAAAAGAATGGCTATTTATAACAGGGGAAAGGACTATAGAAATCATAAACATTGTGTGCCTTACAGATGGACATTAGAAAGACATAAAGGTGGCCAATACATACTCGCGTACACATACATTTGCAAACAATGAAGATAGATCCAAAAGTTGCAGTTGAAAAACTGAGCCAGGTGGAATGGGTCAGAATGCTTAAAAAATATAAAGCTGGTAAGTCAGATGGAAAGGTTTTCCATTTCCTAGGCAAACTATCATTGGTAAACTATCATTTAGTAAGCTTTACTAAAGAAAGGCTTCCTGGGTTATATTGTGCATGGAGCATTCTTTAAAACAGTCATACTTTTTAAGTCTAGAATACTAAGCAATATGGTAGTGAGCACTGTAAAAGAGTCTACCCATGAGTCTAACAGGAGTCTAACAGGTCTCAAACATCTAGGTTCCTGTTCTGAAAGAAAACTGAAATCATGGGTATTGTGATAATAGTAATACTATTATAATACATAATACATATAGTATATAATAGTAATTAGTAATACATATTATTAATACATAAAAACTGGTAATACATAATAGTAAACTAACCTGAATTGAAAACAAATTGCAATTACATATTCAATTAATGAGCACTATAGCAAACAATGTGTCTTAAAGATTTTCTATCTGTGTTTATTTTATCTGGAACTTTTTGAGCTTCTAGAATATGAGTGCATGATTCAATCTTCAATTCTGGGAAATCCTTAGCTATTATTTTTTGACCAACATTTCTTCATCAATCACTCCTTATTACTTTGTGACTCCTACAATTTTTAAATTTTCCTTTTTAATACTGCCCATAATTCTTTGGCATATTCTACCAAAAAGGAATATTTCTACTCTTTTTATATGTTCTGCTCTTTACTATTTCCTACATTTTTTCTTAAGTATACTGAATCATTACTCAGCTTCTGTCATTGTGTTACCAACACTTTTCAATAAGGTTTTTATTTTATATTTTATCTGACATGTTTTTGTCACTTTTGAGTGTACATTTTCTATATTTATTCTCACACTTTTTCTTTATTGGAGCATTTCTTCTAGCTATAAAATAGTCTCACCAAGGCTCAGATGATGAAGTCACCATCTGAGAAGTTACAGTGCTGGTAAGATATTCTACAAACCACCCTTATAAAGGTAAGACTCCCTCAAAATTCTTCTCCAGTTGTTTTATATGGGTCCCTAATTTTCTTCTCTATGTTGATAGCTCACTGAACATTTAGAGTTAGGCCTGGTTCTGGACTGGGTAACAATTTAATGTTCATATTTACTAGTTCCAACTAGATTCTATGCTGCCATGTTTCCATTGTGTTCAGCTGCTGTTGACCTCTGTAGCATTAATCCACTACCCAGTGGCCCTTTTGCTTCAGTACTTGGGTTTGATCCATGGCCCACTTATCTTCATGGTTCTACCCCCTCTCCCTGAATCAACATATCTGTAGTAGGTAGATACTTACCCCGTGAGGAGGATTGAAGGGAGTCTTAAGTGCCTTTGACATCATGTAGGGCCAGATTCCTTTACCTGAAGTGCTAGTGGAAATAATCCTCTGTGCCTTGGCTCATAAATGTCACTCCACTCTTTTTGCCTGGGAGTCTGCTGGACCAGCTTCCAGCCCTTGTCTACTAAGTTTTTAGAGCAATCTCTGTGATCTGTGATCAATCTCTGTGATCTGCTTTTCTATAACACCATCTGTTGGCTTCTTTTCCCCTCCAGTAAGCCTGCATCCATGCAATCCAGTAACTTCCATAAAATTGCCTTTCTGAGTTGAAAATTTTATGATACTGGTATATTATTGCCACCCTGTTTCTAGACAAGAACACTTGAGCAGGGGATCATTTGGGGGAGGGAGGTTGGGCAAATTTTCTCTCTTCTCTCTACATTCCTCCCTCCCGCTTCCCTCCCTCCCTTTTCCATATTTTACTTTTAGACACTGTGATTTGCAATATTGTTACTGAAGGAATGCCATGCATATCATTTAGCTCCTATCGGCATCAATTCTTGTCCAGAGTAATCTCTTCCAATTATTAGTGTCATAGTGATCCCCTCTCTCTCCTAGTTGGATTCTTCATCACCATTATGGGCAAGCTTTCTACCTTGGATGAGTTTTTTTGGTTCTTCCCTTCATTTCTATTATTTTTTGGGTCAAACTATGTTTCTGTACTGTTTTTTTCTAAGATCTTAAAAGTGTATCTGTACCTCTGCCTCTGATAAAATAGAAACCTTGAGGTGTTCTGTATAATTTTGACCTAATATGATTTATAGGGCCCCCACTCACCCCCATCATCTTAGAAAGCAATGATTTCACTTTATATAGGAGAGATAGCTTTACAAGAGAAGCTTGGAGGCAGAAGGCAATTACTAATTCCACAACAAAATAAATTCGATTCAATCTGAAAATGTAGGTTGAGGAAGATCTTGCTTATAAAAAAACAATGGATGGTCAATTGATAAACTTAAGATATAGATTTGTTTACCTTAGAAATTAGACTTCGAATTCATACAGAAACTTATCAAAGCTGTTTTACTTTTAATATTTCCAAATTGGAAATAATCAAGTAAACTTTAATATATAAGTAGATAGATATTTTATACTCATAAAACAGTGCTATTGGAAATTTAAGTAACATATTATTGATAGACATCATGACTGGACTTGATCTTTTAGGTCATTGATCTCAAGGACACTGTGTTCAGTGAAAGAGCCAAATTTAAAAGATTATGAGCTGGGAAGAAATTTTAAAGAGGCCAAGCACTTTTTTTTTCATGCATATTGAAGAAAATGGCTGGCCTAGAAGTTGGCACATTTCAGATCATTGCTTACATGCAAGACCAAAATACATTCTTTATGTTCAGGTTAGAACATATATTTGCATGTAGTTTGGAGCACATTTTTATGTGCAAGTTGGAACACCGCCTTGCATACACAAAACTTTGACTTCTAATACCAGCACCACATGTCCCTTTTACAGAACCACCAAGATACCCCAGCATCCCGAATCTGAACAGCTCTACACTGTTAAAGCATAGAACTGAATATCCTGGCCACATGTTCCTCAGAGAGTTACTGAAACATCTTAACATTGCTGGCAAAGGGGAAAAAAGCAGCTGCATAATTCATAAGTCAGTTTATCTAATCTGTTTGTTGCTGTGTTTGTGGTTTGAAAATTATACCCAGTAGTGTTCAGGGGTTACTTCTGACTCAGTGTTCTGTGTCTTTTCGGGTGTACTTGCAAAATAAGTCATGATGAGAATCACCTCCAGGTTGCAACATGAAAAACAATGCGATCTGGTCCTGACAGTGATGGCTCAAGTTCCTGCCTTTATTGAAAAGATAACATTATAGAAAGAACAATAGATTCATAGTAGCCAAGAGTTAGGAGTGGTACTGAATATGATTATAAAGTTAATGCAAGTGATTTTTCTTTGGTAATGAAACAGTTCTATGTGCTTATTGTGATTATATAACTAGCAGTTACATAATGAGGTTTCATAAAAGAAACAGAAACACCTAAAATGCATGTAAAAGCTATTTTAATCTATATTAACATTTGAACATTTTATTTTGGAACCATCCATCTTTCTTGTAGTATGTAATTCTATGTTATTCTACTTTTTGAGCAAAAACTATTTCCTTTATCTATAGAAGCCCGCTTGCTCTCTTTCTTTTCTATCTTCATTAATAAAATTCCTATACTTCAAAATATTTTTCAATGTCTGTAGTAAGTAGTGTTTACTACTCACAATTTGCTGTTAGAATTATGTTAAATAAACTGAGGACCTGGCCATTCACAGAACAATTTTAACATGTTCTTTAAATGTCATTACTGAGCAGTCATATTTGTAATTAAATATAAAATTTAATATTTGTAATTAAATATATATAAAGCAAGATGCCTTAAAAAGCTCAGTTGGCAATGAAGACAACAGTTTTTACAAAAACAGTTTTCTTTTTTTGGGGGGGGGCACACCCGGTGACGCTCAGGGGTTGCTCCTGGCTATTTGCTCAGAAGTCGCTCCTGGCAGGCACGGGGGGCCATATGGGGAACAGGGGGATCGAACTGCGGTCCATCCTAGGTTAGCACAGGCAAGGCAGGCACCTTACCTCCAGCGCCACCGCCTGGCCCCCAAAAAACAGTTTTCTATAATACCTTTGAATGCAAATTGAAGCTATGCAAAAATATTAATTCTATAAAGGGTTAAAGAATTGGCATTGCATCCGAGTGGCATGGCTTGAATCCCAAATAGCATCTAGACTAAGATTAGGTGACTTCAAATATTTCAAGCAGCGCTTCATAAAAATTATTTATTAACCTTAAATTTTTCTTTCTTTTTTTTTTTCACACCTGGCAGTGCTCAGGGGTTACTCCTGGCTCCATGCTCAGAAATTGCTCCTGGCAGGCACGGGGGACCATGTGGGGCACGAGGATTTGAACCGATGACCTTTTGCATGAAAGGCAAACGCCTTACCTCCATGCTATCTCCCGGGCCCCAACCTTAAATTTTTCATGGGATGTTTCAAGTTGCCTGTTCAAGATAGACAGGCATAATTTGAGATTATAATAACTGGGATGAAATAGTGACATCCTCTTAGGAGTATTAAAGAGATTACTATATGAAAAGTAAATTGTACACCTTCAAATGGAGTGGACTGGTAACCTATGAAACATAAAGATATTTATAAGAAATGTACATTTAATTAAATAACTAATAAGTGTTCAAGTTATTACCTATTAATAAAAAGGAGTCTAAATTCTATTGTATCTTAATGAATATCCTTTTGTCAGTAGACAAGGTCTATTATATTATGACAATATGTCAACACTTCTAAATATATAGTTATAACCATTTTTCTTATATGAAAATCTTATATGATTAGAATAACTAATTTTAAATATTTTCTCCCTGTTACTATTTTAATAAGACTGCTAAGTGTAATGTCTTAGAACATTATCTAACATACAGATTTTAAGAAAAATATTCATTTTCTAGACCAAATATGTTAGCAGTCCAATTAATTTAGTTTCAGTGCTACATTTTGATATTCAAAAATTAATAGAATTATTTTTCTTAAGAAATTAGTGTCTACTAAAAATGTTAAATGAAGAACCATGTTATGATAATTATTATAAGTGGTTCTTGAACAAATTTTGAAAACTAAGTAGCCTTTAGCTGGATGAAGAAGAGGGGATTTACATTGCCTAGAGAGAAAAGAATTGACACAAATGCATGGAGTACTTTATGATGTTGGCATTATGATGTTGGACGAATGATGACTAAAGATGAGATGGATAGATGATGTATTTGGGCATAGGTTCATGTGTTTCAGGATAATTGTCTCAAGCCAAGTTGTGTTGAACACATCATAGTCTAACATGAAACATTTTCTGAATGTACTCAAGCATTTTCAATTAGCACTCACTGAAATATTATTAAACTGATACAAAAGAAACAAGTAAAATAATAAAGGGCAGAGAGGTGGCACCACTAAAGCATATGCTTTACACATGTGGTAGCCCTGGATTCAGTCCCTAGTATTCTGTGATCCCCTAAACACAGAGCCATGAGTAACCACCACCATAATTTGTTGTCTCCTAGATACAAACACAAGTGAACCAAGAAAATGTTTGTGGGGCAGAAAGTGTATTCATTATGATTTTCATTGTTATCATAATTAAAGTTTATTGACCTTTGCATAACTGGAAATCCACTTTATTGTTAAAGCAGTTCAAATTAATTAGTTAAAACCCTCCAAAGTTGGTTTGTTTTCACCTTTAGTCAAACCATCTGCATACAATAATTTGAATAAAATAAAATAAAGAGAATACATGTATAACCAAGTCTCTGTTAAAAGAAAAACAAGAATCCTATGGGTTGGAAATGCCATCTGGATCATTTCAAGCTTACCAGGCACAAAATGCAGCATTGAAAGCCTAAGGTCTGAAATACATAAACAAAACAATCTTAAAAGAGATTTCAGATCTTTAAAAATTTCCCTACAGAAAGGAAGGTTGGCATTTTCTACACAGCACCTGTATTTTCTTACATTTAAATGTCATGTTGGTTCCTAGAAGGGATATCGTGAAGATTAACAAGATCACATTTTAAAGCTCTGAGTTTCTCAGAGAGTGAAGTTCTCTAAGTACAAGGTATAACATTCACATTTCACTGTTCAGTCACCTGAATCTCAGTTCTGTGTTAAGATCAAACAAATCTAAAGCAGATCTAACTTTCTTTCAAACACCTTAATATCTACACAAAATAAATAAATAAATTTTAGTAGTAATAAATAAATAAAATTTAGAAGAGAATTATATTGATGAGGTTTGACTTATTGAGAAATAACTTGGCTAAATAACAGAACTGAAGAAATGATCCACAGAAATGAGGTTGGGGGGAAAAAGTGGAACCAGACAGGACTTTGGGATTTGTGAAGACAAGTGGTTACCTGTTGGTTGATGTGATGTAGCATGAATTATTATTCATAGTATTGTAAATCATAATCTCAATAAAGATTTAATAAAGCAAAAATAAACTTTATTAAAGAACTGTACAGTAATTTAGGAGACCTAGCTAACCCTTCAATAATATAGAAAAAAGATGTTTGCCAGAATTGGGCTACTGAGTATATTTGGTCATTGATTATTTAGGTCATGGAATAAAGAGGTATTATTGCAGATAAAAAGTATGAATCAGGAGGAGAAAAACAAAGTATGAGTCAGGGTCTGTTGCGATAACACAGTGGTAGGGCATTTGCCTTGCACACGGCTGACCCAGGATGGACCTGGGATCATTCCCCAGCGTGCCATATGGTCCCTTGAGCCAGGAGCGATATCTGAATTTAGAGCCAGGAGTAAGTAACCCCTCAGCATCACTGGGTGTGGCCCAAAAACAAACAAAAAAGTATGAAACAATGAATTACGATTAAAATATGAAAAAACAAAAATTATTTATTTTAGCTGAGCAATTTTTAGGTAGTCACTGATGCTAGGCATTCTAAAAAATATTTTCCAAAATTAGTAAATTAAACAAAGCAGCCATTTTTAAGATACTTAAATTCAACCTAATAGTACACATATTATTGTCAAATATAAATATATGCAAACACTAGGAATATTTTATGAGGTAGGCAGAGGTCGATAAAGTGAAGATCTGTGCTTTTCTCATTTCCAATAATTCAATAAATATTATCACAAGAAGTAAATCACTGCAACTAGGTTAGCATGGTTTGCATTATAATATGTAGGGTTTTATTTTAAAAAATTTTATTTAGATTCTGATTAGACAAATGCAAAATAGAAGAGCTCTATTGCAGTATCCTTAGGATTATTTTCCAATATCAATAGTATCAGATATGTAAGCATATAAAATACTTATCTAGAAAGCAAACAAGTAATTAAGATGCATATGTAATATAATGAATTAATAATCTATAGGGAGTTCTCAAAACAGCTGAACTTTAGAATAATCTAATAAGGTGATTTTATTTTTGTTGACATCTTTGTTTCGGTTTTGAGCCCATGATGTTAGGGGATTCACCCACTGTGGTGGTCAGGGAACCATGTAGTATTGGAGATTGAACCCAGACCTTTTGCCTGCAAGAAATGCACTCCAGTTCATTGAGTTCTCTCTCCATTGCCGTT
Organism: Crocidura indochinensis; assembly: GCA_004027635.1. Taxonomy (NCBI): domain Eukaryota; kingdom Metazoa; phylum Chordata; class Mammalia; order Eulipotyphla; family Soricidae; genus Crocidura; species Crocidura indochinensis. The sequence goes on along the minus strand of PVKC010044532.1, from coordinate 614 downwards.
GCTTTTTTAACTATTGCTCTCCTTTTGACAACTTTGATTCAATTGAACTAGAATGAAAAATGAAATTTTTTTCCAGAAGATCTTTTTGGGATTGAGATTATTCCACTTAAATACTTTGCTTGGTTTTAGGAAATTTTAAGGAAAGACAGTTTAATATTGCATTCAGTTGAAGTTTACCTGAGAGAGTCTATAAAAGACAGGGGAAATATATTAAGATAGATATTATAGAAATTGAATGCACTATGACATATATTTTCTAATTATTATGAGAAATGGTTACATCAATTCTACTCAATTCAGAAGATGTGGAAGAGGCACATCTGAAAAATATGTCAATACCTTTGGGGTTTTAATCTCCAAAATTTTCCAATTTCCTAATTTCATAAAATAGTTCAAATAACTTCACAAGTAACATAAAGAAAGCCTTACAGTATCTTTCATATTCAATAAATGATCATATGAGATGTTATAGTCAGGGACTTACATAAAAGCAAGGGAAATTTTCAGACCTCATCAAGAATAGAGGTGTCCCTTATTGTATAAGTATAGCATATAGACTGCCCTTGCAATTGAATTATAAGAAGGCAAAAGTTTATTGTGGGGCTAGGCAGAAA
>PVKC010044531.1:0-11575 GCA_004027635.1 Crocidura indochinensis | reverse complement strand
GGAGGTGGAATTGGTGTTGGAATACTGTATGCCTACCTGAAACTCTATAATGAATGACTTTGTAATCACAGTATTTGAATACAAATAAAAATTAAAAAATTTGTTTCAACAGTGTATTTAGATTTATAATGTTGTATTTATTAGTGACTTGAATCTATGTTTCTAAAAGTCCTCTCTAAATTTAAATAATTTTGGCATTGAACTACTATAGACATTAGTATCAATACAAGTGATATTAAGTCAAATTGAAAGAGAGACTGAGTCTACTTTTATTGGTATAAGTGCCCTTGCAATATACAAAAGAATGAAAATGGGGACCAGATATCAACAATGAAAAAATATACTCTATTTCACATCTCCCTTGATTTAATTCTCAGATTCTTCACATGGTGTCATTGCATATATATTAAGTGAGGGAAATAATTCCTCCTAAGTCCCCCAAACCGCAATGCCTCGCAATAATAAAATTGCTTCATCATTAATTGTGAATTAAATAACAAATTATGAAGTTTATAATTATAAACTATAATAAATTTTTCTAAGAAATCAAAGAACTGATATGTTTTAGTCTTTAAAAATATAGTTCTTGGAGCCGGGCGGTGGCGCTGGAGATAAGGTGCCTGCGCTAACCTAGGACTGACCACGGTTCGATCCCCCGGTTCCCCATATGATCCCCCGTGCCTGCCAGGAGCGACTTCTGAGCGAATAGTCAGGAGTAACTCCTGAGCGTCACCGGGTGTGGTCCCCCCCAAAAAACAAAATATATATAGTTATTAAATTTCCTTATTATTATATAATTTATCAGTGACAATGCAAAAGGCACAGTTCATCTATCAAAATATAACTAAATAAAACAAGGTAGCAAGTAGATCCTTGAAATAGCCCTGACTTTATTGAGGAATTGTAGGCATTAGTATTTTTGCATGTACATTAAATATATTATCACATTTAATGTTCAACATCACCCCTGGATTAATTGCTATTACTTTGGCCCACTAAATACATCAAAAAACCCTCCCAAGCATTTGAGAAAATATAAAATGTTCTTTAGCTGGTTATTATAAATCTGACTCTTCAAATCTCAGAATTAAATTATACAAATGCAAGATGCAAGGGGTATTTATGAAGTCACCATCCAAATACAGATATTCAAATTTAAGACTATGGAAATGCACAAATAAAGAACTGCAGAGACACCTACCTAGGGACTTTGAGATTACAAAACCCTTTCTATGGGGCCCGGGAGATAACATGGAGGTAAGGCATTTGCCTTTCATGCAAAAGGTCATCGGTTCGAATCCCGGTGCCCTGTATGGTCCCCCGTGCCTGCCAGGGGCAATTTCTGAGCATGGAGCCAGGAGTAACCCCTGAGCACTGCTGGGTGTGACTCAAAAACCAAAAAAAAAAAAAAAGAAAAGAAAAAAACCTTTCTCTCCAGGTTTAGGGCTATTCTAAATATTATCTTTCTCACCACGTTTTAAGTAGTAATAGCATCTATATTTCCTACAGTATCTCTGGCAAACTTTTCAAACTGCATGTTCATAACAACTAAACATTAAAAAAAAGTCCTAGAGATTTTTTTAAAATAGTATCTTTATTTAAGTACCAGGACTACAAACATGATTGTAGTTGGATTTCAGTCATAAAGAGGACACCCCCCTTCACCAGTGCAACATTCCCACCAGCAATGCCCTCATCTCTCTCTTCCCCAACTCCCGCCTATATGTGAGACAGGCATTTTATTTCTTTCACTTAATAACATTGTCATGATAGTTGTTAGTGTAGTTATTTCTCTTACTGCACTCACCACTCTCTGTGGTTAGCTTCATATTGTGAGCCAGTCCTTCCAGCCCTCATCTCTGGGCATTAATACAATAATGTCTTTTTTCCTTTACTCTTAAATAAGATCTTTATTTAAGCACCATGAATACAAACATGATTGTAGTTGGGTTTCATTCATAAAAAGAACACCCCCTTCACCAGTGCAACATTCCTACCACCAATGCCTGCTCTCTCTCTCTCTCTCTCTCTCTCTCTCTCTCTCTCTCTCTCTCTCTCTCTCCTCCCTCACCATCTGTCTGTATTCAAGGTAGACATTCTACTTTTCTCACTCATTAAAATAACACTCAGCACTCTTTGTGGTGAGCTTCATATCATGAGGCTAATAGTCTCACCCATCTATGGGTATTAAGAAAAATAAAAGACATTATTGCAACAATATCTAGAGACAATAGATATGAGGGCCAGAAGGACTGGTTCAAGATATGAAGTCCTAGAGATTTTAAGAAGAAATATTCCTAGAGGTGAGTTTAGAAACTGGGAGAGACTGAGGGAACCTCTCCCCTTTGCATGCTTCTCTACTCTTCTGTCTCCTGAAACTCACCTGAGAGGGCCAAGAACAGCCCAGCAAAAACTGTCTCCTAGAGGCTCCCAAGCAGAAAGGCCAAGAAAGACTGAGTGAAAACCGGCTTCCAGAGGTGACCTGGCAGAAAGGTAGCTCCTTTGTTTGTGAAGTCATGCAGGAGGGTTCTATCCCTTCTGTGAAATTAGGAACTAGGAGAGACTTGGGGACCTGCTTTCTTTGCGTTTTTCTCTACTCTTCTGTCTCCCGAACCACACTCTCTTTCTAACTAATGAACCCCACCAGAATCAGCAAAATTTTCTCACTGCAAGAGTGACAATGGGGAAAATATCAGGCAAACACAATGCACAGAGAATGAAGATGATACCTTTGATGACCCAAAAAATACCAACCATATGATTAATCTCTCAGATAAAGAGTTTGGAATAGAAGTATGGAGAATCCTCATGGAAATCAAAGAAAATATAGTTTTAGTTGACCAGAACATAAAGATAGAAACCAAAAACTCCAAACTGAAATAACAGAAAGGAAAAACGTGGTAGCTGAACTGAAAATCTCAATGGAAAGCCTCTCCAAAAGGGAATCAAAAGCCAAGGACAGAATCAATGAACTGGAAGATGAAACAGAACAATTCCATTCAGCATAAGAGATTAGAAAAAAACCTTATGGCAAATGATTAAATAATGAAAGAAGTACTAAAAGAATGTGAACAGATGAAAGTAGAAGTCTTTGACAATCTGAAACAGAAACAATGTAAGAATCATTGGAGTCCCAGAGGCCCAGGAAGGAGATCCCAGGAAGAATCAACAGTTAAAGACATCATTACAGAGAAACTCTCAAAACTAAAGACTAAATGTGATCCAATTCTGCAGGCAGGAAGAGTACCACTAAAAGAGACCCAAATTAAAACAACCCAAGTCACATTCTATTCATAATATGAATCCTACAGATAGAGATAGAATACTTAAAGCAGCAAGATCAAAAAGGGAAATTACATTCAAAGGAGCATCCTTGAGATTTACAGCAGACACATCACAAGAAACTCTCAAGGCCAGAAGACACTGGTGGGATATTGTGACAAAATTGACTGAAATGGATGCTTCACCTAGAATACTGCATCAAGCCCGAATTACATTCAGGATCGAAGGAAGGATACATAGCTTCACAAAAAAGCAAAAGCTCAGAAACTTTACAGATGCATAACCAGCCTTAAAGAAAAAACTGAAAGATCTACTTTAAGACAAGAATGACGAACAGACACACTGAAAATATACTCAAAGATAACAATAATTGTCATGATAATCATCTCCCTCAATGTCAATGGACTAAATGTACCAATTAAGAGACACAGAATGGCTAAATGGATCAAAAAGATGAAACCAATCTTCTGCTGCCTACAAGAAACACACATGATATACTGTAGTCAGAACAAAAATAGACTCAAAATCAAAGGCTGGAGGAAAATTGTCCAAGCAAACAATACCTTAAAAAGCTGGGGTGGCCATATTAATATCAGATGACACAAACTTTAGACTCAGAAAAGTTGTAAGGGACAAAGATGGACATTTTGTACTAATTAAAGGATATGTGCAACAGGAAGAAATCACAGTACTAAACATGTACCCAATGAGAGACCAGCAAAGTGTCTAATACTTAATATTAATATTTAATACTTATTGAAAAATTTGGAAGAGGATATTAATAATAACACAATAATTGTGGGAGACCTCAACACAGCCCTATCAACACTTGATAGGTCAAACAGACTGAAACCCAACAAAAACATACTAGGTCTGAAAAGAGAAATGAAAGACAGAGATCTAGTAGATATATATAGGACACTCCATTCCCAGAAACCTGGATGCACATTCTTCTCCAATGTACATGGGTCATTCTCCAGGATAGACCACATGCTGGCACATCAAACATAAAATCAAGAGGATAGAAGATTTGCAGGCTACCTTCACTGACCACAAGGCTCTGATATTATATCTGAACTACAAAGGAACACAGAGGAAGAACATTAACACCTGGAAATTAAACAGCCTACTATTGAACAATCAGTGGGTCGGGGATGAAATCAAATAGGAAATCAAAACTTTCCTGGAAGCAAATGACACTGATGACATAAATAATCATAACCTATGGGACAAGGCGGTACTAAGAGGAAAATAGCTTTGCAAGCACACATCAGGAAGGAAGAAGGGGCAACATGAATAGCTTAATGATGCAGCTTATAAAATTAAAAAATGATTAACAAAACAAACCAAAAGTAGGAATACAAAAGTAAAGAACAATTCTTAGAACAGAAATCAATGAAATGGAAACCTAAGAAAACAGTCCAAAAGATCAAGGAAGGCAGAAGTTGGTTCTTTGACAAAATAAATAAGATTGATAGACCAATAACATAGCTCTCAATGAAATAGAGAAACTTGATAACCCGTATTAGAAATGAAAAGGGGAGATCACTACAGATATTGCAGAGATTCCAAGGGAAATCAGAGACTCCTTTGAGTAACTTATGCCACTAAACATGAGAACCTAGGAGAAATGGATAAATTCATGCACTCTTAGAACCTTCCAATGAATATGGTTAAATAAGGAAGATCTAGCATATCTAAACACCCCCATCACTATTGAGGAAATTAAAACGGTAATCAAATATCTGCCCCAAAACAAAAGTCCAGACTCAGATGGATTCACTAATGAATTCTTTCAAAACATTCAAGAGGAACTACTATCAATCCTGGCCAAGCTCTTTCATTAAATAGAAAAAAATTGGAGCTCTTCCAAATAGCTTTTATGAAGATAAAAATCACCTTGATACCAAAACAAGACAGAGATGCTGCCAATAAAGAAAATTACAGATCCCTGATGAATACAGATGCAAACATCTTCAACAAAATCCTGGCAAATAAGATCCTATGCCTCATCAAGAAGGCCATTCACTACAATCATGTAGATTTCATCCCAGAAATACAAGGATGGTTTAACATCTGTAAATCTATAAACATAATACACAACACAAACAACAAGAAAAATATTACACAATCATATCACTAGACACAGAGAAAACATTTGATAAGGTCTAACATCCATTCTTGATAAAAACTCTCAGCAAGATGGGAAAAAAAGGAACCTTTCTTAAATATAGTTAGGCCATCTACCAAAAGCCAATGGCAAATATTATCTTCAATGGAGAAAAACTAAAAGGTATTCATCTAAATTCTGGTAGAAGACAAGGCTGTTCTATTTCATTACTTCTATTCAACATAGTACTGGAAGTACTTGCTTTAGCAATTAGTCAAGAAAATGTATCATGAGCATCAAGATAGAAAAGGAAGAAGTCAAGCACTCAATGTTTGCAGATGACATAATACTCTACTTAGAAAACCCTAATGACCCTATCAAAAAGCTTCTAGAAACAATAGATTCATACAGAAATGTAGCAGGCTATAAAATTAACACACGAATTCAATGACCTTTTTATACATTAATAATGATAGGGAAGAAATGGACATTAAGAACACAACCCCATTCACATTAGTGTCACACAAACTCAAATATCTTGGAGTCAACTTGACCAAAGATTTGAAGGATCTATACAAAGAAAACTATAAAACCATGCTCCAAGAAATGAGAGAGGACACGCGGAAATGGAAAAACATATCTTGCTCATGGAGTGGCAGGACTAACATCATTAAAATGATAATAATCCCCCAAATATTGTGCAGAATTGATGCTATCACCCTAAAGATATCCATGACATTCTTTAAATAAGTGGATCAAACACTTCTGAAATTCACTTGGAACAATAAACACCCTCGAATAGCTACAGCAATTCTTTGGAAAAGGAATATGGGAGACATTACTTTCCCCAATATTAAACTGTATTACAAAACAATAGTTATTAAAAAACCATGGTATTGGAACAAAGACAGATCCTCAGATCAGTGGAATAGGCTTAAGTACTCAGAGAATATTCCCCAAACATACAATGCCTAATTTTTGATAAAGGAGCAAGAAATCCTAAATGGAGCAAGGAAAGTCTCTTCAACAAGTGGTATTGGCACAACTGGCTAGTCACTTGCAAAAAAGCGAACTCAGACCCCCAGCTAACACCATATACTAAGGTAAAATCCAAATGGATTAAAGACCTTGATATCAGACCTGAAACCATAAAGTATATAGAAGAACACATAGGCAAAACACTCCATGACATTAAGACTAACAGCATCTTCAGGGAGAAAACTGCATTCTCCAAGCAAGTGGAAGCAGAGATAAACATATGGGAGCATTATAAGTTGAGAAGTTTCTGCACTTCAAAGGAGATATTGCCCAGGATATAAGAGCCACCCACTGAATGGGAGAAACTATTCACTCAATACCCATCAGATAAGAGGATAATATCCAAAATATACAAGGCACTGACAGAATTTACAAGAAAAAACACCTAATCCCATAAAAAATGGGGTGAAGAAATGAATATACACTTTGCCAAAGAAGAAATACAAATGGCCAAAAGGCACAAGAAAAAATGCTCCTCATCACTAATCATCAGGAGATGCAAATCAAAATTAAAAAGTGCCCTCACTAAAATAAAAATGGAGTCCCTGAAAGTCTGAGCCAAAGTGTCTAAGTGACAAGCTGCATGCAAGCAGATGTAGTCTTTTGCCCTTGGACCTGAAGAAATAGGAACTAATCACATATCTTAGAGCTAGGGAGTTAACCACTAGGCTCCAAGATGTCCTTGTAAAGACAGGGGTCAAAAGGCCCAAGCGGAGATTAGATCTTGTATTTTGTTGCTCAAAGATAATGTGGATCTCTTGACTAATAATAACCTTGTTAATTTTGTTAAAACAAGATGTTCTCATGGAAAGTTATAGCTCTTCCAATTACGCCTCGCCCCTACTCTCTTTGTTTTGCTTTGTCTATATAAGATCTACTTTTTCCTTCATTAAATGGACTCCTGATCGGAACCCTTCATCTCGAGTCTCTTTATTTCCCAGCCCCTCTTCTTTTTTAGGCCGGAATCCCCTTGAAAACCTGTGAATTACTGACGTGGTCTCCAGCTTAACCGTGGGTCAGGGTCTCTAGTGGGCTGCACCATCTCACGCCACAAAGATTGGCGCACACATCACAAAGAATGAAATTAAGCAGTGTTGAAGGAGATGTAGGGAGAAAGGAACTCTTATTCACTGTTGGTGGGAATGCTGTGTAGTCTAACCTTTATGGTAAACAATATGGAGATTCCTCCAAAACTAGGAAATTGAACTCCCATATTATCCAGCTATACCACTCCTAGGGATATAACCTAGGAACACAAAAATACAATATAAAAATCCCTTCCTCGCACCTATATTCATTGCAGTACTATTTACAATAGTCTGGAAACAACCAAAATGGCCTTCAACAGATAAATGGCTAAAGAAACAGTTTGCATATACACAATGGAATATTATGGACTCGTCAGAAGAGATGAAATTTTGAAAATATCCTATGCATGTATATACATGGAATCTATTATGCTGAGTGAAATAAATCAGAGGCAGAGAGATATATGCAGAATAGTCTCACTCTTCTATGGGTTTTTAGAAAAATTAAAGACATTTTTGCAATAATTCTCAGAGACTAAGGAGAGTAGGGATAAAAGATGCAAATCACAACGTGAAGCTCACTACAAAAATGATGAGAAATAACTACATTGAGAACTATCATAACAATGTGAATGAATGAGGGAATTAGAAAGTCTGTCTTCCAGCTGCCTGAGATCCGATCTCACCAGTGTTCCTGCCACTGCCTTAGAGTGGATTTCACCAGCTTCCTGAGGGTGATGCTGCCTGTTTCAGAGGTGGGTGGAGACGTATGCACACTGATCCCCACTGCTTTGGCCGGAACTCAGAGGGGCGCAGAGGCCATCTTGGGTGATGTGGTTTCCAGTTGCCTGAGATCCTATATCACCAGCATTCCTGCCGTGTCTCAGAGTGGATTTCAACAGCATTCCTGCAGGCAAATCGACCCACCAATAAAGGGCAGAGCCAGAGGAGTGTGGCCACGTACATCACTTACCTAATGAATACCACCACAACACGTAGAAAAACCCACAATACAAGTGTGACAATGGGGAAACAATGCAGGCCAGCATCAGACATCGAGAATGAAAATGACAATTCTGATGACCAGATAATGACCAACGAACTAACCAATCTCTCAGAAAAGGACTTTAGAAAAGCAATATGGAAGATGCTCAAAGAACTCAAAGAAACCATGGATCGAATGAACAGAAAACTAATAAGAACCAAGAAAATATGATGACAGAAATCACAAAACTCCAAACTGAAATAACATGTCCACTAGTAGGCCTGAAAAACTCAGTAAATGAATTGAATGACAAAATGGATAAGCTCAACACCAGGATAGAAGAAGCTGAGATTAGAATTGGTGCTGTGGAAGATGAGATAAATAACAACTCCATACAGCAGGAGAGATTGGAAAAAAATTAAAACAAATGAACAGACAATGGAAAATATAGACAAAGAATGGGAACAGATGAAAATAGAAGTCTATGATAAGATCAGCAGAAACAACTTAAGAATCATTGGAGTCCCAGAGACACAGGAAGAAAATTTCCAGGAAGAATCAACAGTCAAGAATATCATTAAAGAGAAACTTCCAGAGCTAAAGAATGTATGTGATCAAATCCTGCATGCCCGAAGAGTACCAACAAAAAGAAACCCCAGAAAAAATACCCAAGACACGTCCTAGTCACAATGTCGAATCCCACAGATAGAGACATAACTCTGCAAACAAGAGCAAAAAAGGAAATCACATTCAAGGGAGCATCCGTGAGATTTACAGCAGACCTGCCACCAGAAACACTCAAGGCCAGAAAGCAGTGGTGGGATATTGTGACAAGACTGAATGAAATGAATGCTTCACCTAGAATTCTGTACCCAGCAAAACTCATTTTCCGGTTTGATGGAAAAATACACGGTTTAACAGACAAAAAACAACTCAGAAAGTTTATAGAATCAAAACCACACTTAAGAAAAAATCTGAAAGACCTAGTTTAAGGAAAGACTAACCAAAAGACACACCAAACTTCGATATAAAGATGTCAGCAAATCCCAGGACAATTCTCTCTCTCAATGTCAATGTACTAAATACACCAATTAAGAGACACAGAGTGGCTAAATGGATCAAAAAACTCAATCCAACCTTCTGCTGTCTACAAGAAACGCACCTGAATAGTCAGAACAAACATAGACTCAAAATAAAAGGCTGGAGGAAAATTATCCAAGCAAATAACACCCATAAAAAAGCTGGAGTGGCCATACTAATATCAGATAATGCTAACTTTATACTCAGAAAGGTTGTAAGGGACAAAGATGGACATTATATATTAATCAAGGGGTATGTAGAGCATGAAGAAATCACTCTTCTAAACATATATGCATCGAATGAGGGTCCAGCAAAATATTTAACACAATTGTTGGCAAAGGTGAAAAATAACATCAATAATAACACAATAATTCTGGGAGACCACAACACAGCTTTGTCAACACTGGATAGGTCAACCAGACTGAAAACCAACAAGAATATACTGGACCTGAAGAGAGAAATGGAAGAAAGAGGCCTAGTGGACATATATAGGACACTCCATCCCCAGAAACCTCGATACACATTCTTCTCCAATGTACATGGGACATACTCCAGGATAGACTACATGCTGGCACATAAAACATACCTTCATAATATCAAGAGGATAGAAATCTTGCAGGCTACCTTTACGGACCACAAGGCTCTGAAATTATTTGTGAATTCCAAAGGAACACAGAAGAAAAACTTTAACACCTGGAAGTTAAACAGCCTCATACTGAATAACCAGTGGGTCCGGGATGAAATCAAAGAGGAAATTAAAATTCCTGGAAACAAACAACAATGAAGACACAAACTATCAGAACTCATGGGACACAGCAAAAGCCGTACTGAGAGGAAAATTTATAGCTTTGCAAGCACACATCAGGAAGGAAGAAGGGGCTTACCTGAGTAGCTTAATGACGCAGCTCATAGAACTAGAAAGTGCTCAACAAAAGAACCCAAAAATAGGGAGGCAGAAGGAAATAACAAAGCTGAGAGCAGAAATCAATGAAGTGGAAACGCCAAACACAATCCGAAAGATCAATGAACGCAGAAGTTGGTTCTTTGAAAAAATAAACAAGATTGATAGACCACTGGCAAAACTAACAAAAATAAAGAGAGAGAAAGTTGATAACTCGTAACAGGAATGAAAAAGGAGAGATCACTACTGATATGGCAGAGATTCAAAGGGTAATCAGAAACTTCTTTGAAAACCTCTACGCCACTAAAAATGAGAACCTGGAAGAAATAGATAAATTCTTGGACTCTTATAATATTCCATGGTTGACGGAAGAGGATGTAGCATATCTAAACACTCCAATCACTATTGAAGAAATTAAAACGGTAATCAAATGTCTGCACAAAAACAAAAGCCCAGGCCCAGATGGATTCACTAATGAATTCTTTCAAACTTTCCAAGAGGAACTACTACCAATCCTAGGAAGATTTTTTCATAAAATCGAAAAAGCGGAAACGCTTCCAAATACCTTTTATGAAGCCAAAATCACCTTAATACCTAAACCAGACAGAGATGCAACAAAAAAAGAAAATTCCAGACCAATATCGCTAATGAATGCAGATGCATAGATCCTCAACAAAATCCTGGCAAATACGATTCAATGCCTCATTAAGAAGATCATCCAGGGGCCTGGGAGATAGCATGGAGGTAAGATGTTTGCCTTCCATGCAAAAGGTCATGATTCGAATCCCAGTGCCCATATGGTCCCCCGTGCCTGCCAGGAGCAATTTCTGAGCATGGAGCCAGGAGTAACCCCTGAGTACTGCTGGGTGTGACCCAAAAACCAAAAAAAAAAAAAAAAAGATCATCCACTACGATCAAGTAGGTTTCATCCCAGGAATGCAAGGCTGGTTTAACATCCGCAAATCTATCAACATAATACACAACATCAACAACAAGAAAAATAAAAACCACAAGATCATATCAATAGATACAGAGAAAGCATTTGATAATGTTCAACACCCATTCTTGATCAAACTCTCAGCAAGATGGGAATGGAAGGAACCTTTCTCAATATAGTTAAGGCCATCTAACACAAGCCAGTGGCAAATATT
>PVKC010044530.1:0-11501 GCA_004027635.1 Crocidura indochinensis | reverse complement strand
CATGGTAGATTCCATGTACATCCATGTATAGAAAAATTTCATGACTTCATCTCTCCTGATGGTTGCATAATATTCCATTATGTATATAAACCACAGTTTCTTTAGCCATTCGTCTTTTGAAGGGAATCTTGATTGTTTCCAGAGCCTGGCTATTGTGAATAGTGCAGCAATAAATATAGGTGTGAGGAAGGGGTTTTTGTATTGAATTCTTGTGTTTTTAGGATATATCCCTAGGAGTGGAATAGCTGGGTCGAATGGGAGTTCTATTTCCAGATTTTGGAGGAATCTCTATTTCGCTTTCCATAGACAGCATTCCCATCAGCAGTGGATAAGAGTTCCTTTCAACATCCCTACCCAGCACTGATTATTCTCATTCTTTGTAATCTCTGTGGTGTGAGGTGGTATCTCATGATTGTTTTGATTTGCATCTCCCTAATTATTAGTGACGAGGAGCATATTTTCATGTGCCTTTTGGTCATTTGTATATCTTTTTGTTTTGTTTTGTTTTGTTTTGTTTTGTTTGTTTGTTTTTTTGGGTCACACCCGGCAGTGCTTAGGGGTTACTCCTGGCTCCATGCTCAGAAATTGCTCCTGGCAGGCACGAGGGACCATATGGGGCACCGGGATTTGAACTGATGGCCTTTTGCATGAAAGGCAAACACCTTACCTCCATGCTATCTCCCGGGCCCCTGTATATCTTTTTTTATTAAAGTGTCTGTTCATTTCTTCTCCCCATTTTTTGATGGGATTAGATGTTTTTTTTTCTTGTAAAGTTCTGTTAGTGCCCTGTATATTTTTGATATTAGCCCCATATCTGATGGATGTTGGGTGAATAGTTTCTCCCACTCGGTGTGTGACTCTTGTATCCTGGGCACTATTTCTTTTGAGGTGCAGAAGCGTCTCAGTTTAATGTATTCCCATCTGCTGATCTTGCTTCCACTTGTTTGGAAAGTGCAGTTTCCTCCTTGAAAGTGCCTTTAGTCTCAATGTCATGGAGTGTTTTACTGACGTGTTGTTCTATATACCTTATGGTATCAGGTATCATATCATGGTCTTTAATCCATTTGGATTTTACCTTCGTACATGATGTTAACTGGGGGTCTATGTTCGCTTTTTTGCAAGTGGCTAACCAGTTCTGCCAACACCACTTGTTGAAGAGGTTTTCCCTGCTCCACTTAGAATTTCTTGCTCCCTTGTCAAAAATTAGGTAATCGTATGTCTGGGTGACAATGTCTGAGAACTCAAGCCTATTCCACTGATCTGAGGGTCTGTCTTTATTCCAATACCATGCTGTTTTGATAACTAGTGCTTTGTAGTATAGTTTAAAGATGGGGAAAGTAATGCCTCCCATTTTCCTTTTCCCTAGGAGTGCTTTAGCTATTCAAGGGTGTTTATTGTTCCAGATGAACTTCAAATGTGTTTGATCCACTTCTTTGAAGAATGTCATGGGTATTTTTAAGGGGATAGCATTAAATCTATATAATGCTTTGGGGAGTATTGCCATTTTACTTATGTCAATCCTGCCAATCCATGAGCAGGGTATGTATTTCCATTTCCGTGTGTCCTCTCTTATTTCTTGGAGCAGGCCTTTATAGTTTTCTTTGTATAGGTCCCTCACGTCTTTGGTCAAGTTGACTCCAAGATTTGAGTTTGTGTGGCACTATTGTGAATGGAATTGCCTTCTTCACTTCCTTCGCTTCCCTATCATTATTGGTGTATAAAAAGACCATTGATTTCTGTGTGTTAATTTTGTAGCCTGTCACCTTGCTATAGGAGTCTATTGTTTCTAGAAGCTTTTTGGTAGAGTCTTTAGGGTTTTCTAATAGAGTATCATGTCGTCTGCAAACAATGAGAGCTTGACTTCTTCCATTCCTATCTGGATTCCCTTGATATCTTTTTCTTGCCTGATTGCTATAGCAAGAACTTCCAGTACTATGTTGAAGAGGAGTGGTGAGAGCGGACAGCCTTGTCTTGTACCAGAATTTAGAGGAAAGGCTTTTAGTTTTTCTCCATTAAGGATAATATTTGCCATTGGCTTGTGGTAGATGGCTTCAACTAGATTGAGAAAGGTTCCTTTCATTCCCATCTTGCTGAGAGTTTTGATCAAGAATGGGTGTTGGACCTTATCAAATGCTTTTTCTGCATCTATTGATATGATCATGTAATTTTTATTTTTCTTCTTGTTGATGTTGTGTATGATGTTGATAGATTTACAGATGTTAAACCATCCTTGCATTCCTGAATGAAACCTACTTGGTCATAGTGTATGATCTTCTTGATGATGCATTGGATCCTATTTGCCAGGATTTTGTTGAAGATCTTTGCATCAGCGTTCATCAGGGATATTGATCTGTAATTTTCATTTTTGGCAGTATCTCTGTCCGGTTTTGGTATCAAGGTGATGTTGGCTTCATAAAAACTGTTTGGGAGTGTTCCCGTTTTTTCAATTTCCTGGAAGAGCCTGGCTAGGATTGGTAGTAGCTCCTTTTGAGAAATTTGAAAAAATTCATTAGGAAATCCATCTGGCCTGGGCTTTTCAATTTCCTCAGTGGTGATGGGGTGTTTAGATATTCTACATCCTCCTTACTTAAATGTGGAAGGTTATAATTGCCCAAGAATTTTTCCATTTCTTCTAGGTTCTCACCTTTAGTAACATAAAGTTTCTCCAAGTAGTCTCTGATTACCCTTTGGATCTCTGCAATATCTGTCCTGCTCTCCCCCTTTTCATTTCTAATATGCTTTATCAGATTTCTTTCTTTCTCTTTCTTTGTCTTTGTGAGTTTTGCCAATGGCCTATCAATCATGTTCATTTTTTCAAAGAACCAATTTCTGCTTTTGTTGATATTTCGGATTGTTTTCTGGTTTTTCACTTCATTGAGTTCTGCTTTCAGCTTTGTTATTTCCTTCTGTCTCCCTGTTTTTGGTTCCTTTTGTTGGTCATTTTCTAATTTTTTCAGCTGTGTCATTAAGTTATTCAGGTATGCCCCTTCTTTCTTCCTGATGTGTGCTTGTAGAGCTATAAATTTTCCCCTCAGGACTGCTTTTGCTGTGTCCCATAGATTCTGGCAGTTTGTTTCTTCATTATCATTTGTTTCCAAGAAAGTTTTGATTTACTTTTTGATTTCATCTCGGTCCCACTGATTGTTCAGTAGCAGGGTGTTTAATTTCCAATTGTTAAAGTTTTTCTTCTGTGTGTAGTTCACATCTAATTTCAGAGCCTTGTGGTCAGCAAAGTTAGCCTGCGAGATTTCTATCCTCTTGATTTTATGAAGGTATGTTTTCTGTGTCAGCATGAAGTCTATCCTGGAGAATGACCCATGTACATTGGAGAAGAATGTGTATCCAGGTTTTTTGGGATGGAGTGTCCTATATATATATGTGTGTGTGTATATATATGTGTATATATATATATATATACATACCATTCCTCTTTCTTCCATTACTTTTTTCAGGGCTAGTATGTTTTTGTTGGGTTTCTGCTGCAGACGTCAGTGTCCCTAAGCAGCTTCTTCGTAGTTTCTGGGAACCTTTTTACTGGGAGAGAGTGGGAACACAAAATGGATGGAAAAACAGAACAATATTGTAGAAATGAAATACCACACACCATGTATGGGGGACTTATGTCTTGAAAGATGAAGATAAATTTATTTTTTCAGCTGGGTGACTTTTAAGGATGAGCTCTGGAATACAGAGTGTAATTTAGGGAGAACAAAGAAAGTGGGAGATGATTAGGGAAGTCTAATGGAAGGCCATACCTAAAATCTGCATACTAAAAGACATATACTGCAGATAAGAAGAAGTTCTGTTGTGGGTTAGTTTTTCTGTTTTGGGTAAGCAGGAGAAAACAGGTAATTTTCAAGAAAGTGAGAAGAGAGAGAAAAATGGTTAGATTTTAGGGGAAAACAGATAATTGCTTCCATCATAAGCTAAGCTTTGGAAAAGACATGATCTTGGTGCCAAGGTAGCAGAGATCAGAAAGAGCTAGTCCGCGGGAGACTTTTGGTGGTTTGGGATACGCATTTTCTTTGTCTGAGGAAAAGGCTGATTTCTAATAATGGTAAAAATAAAGAGTGCAGTGTCCCCGCCATGTTGGAAGTATGACAGAAATATCACCAGCAATCCACGCAAAGGATCCATGATAGACCTCTAGGCGGGCCTTCCAGCTGATGTTTCTTGGAAGAAAAAGTTAGACTGCACCAGGAAAACCAGGAAGGCACATCTGGTGCGTGCCCCCCTAAGTGGGGGGTGACAGGTTTCAGTTTGGTTGACCTATCAAGTGTTGATAAGGCCGTGTTGAGGTCTCCCACAACTATTATGTAATTATTTATTCCTTTTTTCAGATTTGTCAGTAATTGTATTAGATAATTTGCTCGTCTCTCATTGGGTGCATATGTTTAATAGTCTGATTTCTTCCTGTTGCACATATCCCTTGATTAGAACTTAGTGTCCATCTTTGTCCCTTACCACTTTTCTGAGTATAAAGTTGGTGTCATCAGATATTAATATGGTCACCCCAGCTTTTAGAGGGTGTTGTTTGCTTGGATGATTTTCCTCCAGCCTTTGATTTTGAGTCTATGTTTGTTCTGACTATTCAGATGTGTTTCTTGTAGGCAACAGAAGGTTGGATTCATCTTTTTTTTTAATTTTTAAAAATTTTTAATTATGAGAACAGAGATGCAAAGAAAGAGGACAAGGTTAAGTTACAGTGGAAGGACAATCACCCATAAACAGAATTCTCAGAAGTCCCCTTGCTGATAGTGGTTAAAAGTTAAGCGCAGCTGAGGAGTGAGGTGGAGCGGCTGCGCTTTTTGGGTGGGGTACCTGGAGAGGTTCCTTGCTGTTCAGAGCCGGCTAGGTAGAGAAGAAGCAGGAAAGAGGCTGAGCGACTGGCTGGTGTTCATTTTAAAGTCTCTGGGTGCCCAATCGCCCAGCTCGATTGGCCCCACGTGGGTCAGATGGGGCCATCTTACCGAGTGCAGGGACCTGGAGGTTTCTTGTTCGTAGCTGGCTCAGTAGAGAAGAAGCAGGAAAGTCTGGATTCATCTTTTTGACCCATTTTGCCACTCTGTGTCTTTTAATTGGTGATTTAGTCCATTGACATTGAGGGAGATGATTGTCATAAGATTTAATGTCATCTTTGTAGATAAGTTTGCTGTGTTTGTTGGTCTCTCTTGTCTTAGAGTAGACCTGTCAGTTTTTCCTTTAAGGCTGGTTTATCATCTGTGAATTTTCTGAGCTGCTGTTTATCCATAAAGTTATGTATTCTTCCTTCAAACCTGAATGTGAGTCGGGCTGGTGCAGTATTCTCAGTGAGGCATTCATTTCATTCAGTCTTGTCACAATATCCCACCATTGTCTTCTGACCTTGAGAGTTTCTTGTGACATATCTGCGGTAAGTCTTAGGGATGATCCTTTGAATGTAATTTCCCTTTTTGATCTTGCTGCATTCAGTATTCTATCTCTATCTATGGGATTTGTCATTGTAATGAGGATGTGTCTTGGGGTGTTTTTCTTTGAGTCTCTTTTAGCTGGTACTCTTCGGGCATGCAGGATTTGATTGCATACAGTCTTTAACTCTGGAAGTATCTCTTTGATGATATCTTTGACAGTTGATTCTTCTTGGAGATTTCCTTCCTGGGTCTCTGGGACTCCAATGATTCTTATGTTGTTTCTGTTGGGTTTATCAAAGATTTCTATTTTCATCTGTTCACATTCCTTGAGTACTTTTTCCATTGCCTGTTTATTTCTCTTAAGGCTTTTTCCCACTTTCTTCTGTTGTGTTGAGTTTTTATGCATCACATCTTCCATCTCTCCTCATCTGCTGATACCCTGCTGGCAAGGCCATCCATTGTGGTTTTCAGTTGAGCTACCTTGTTTTTCAGATCTGTTATTTCAGTTTGGAGTTTTCTGATTTCTGTCTTTGTGTTCTGTTCAGATCAATCTATGCTTTCTTTGAGTTCTTCAAACATCTTCATATTGCTATTTTAAGTTCCTTATCTGATAGGTTAATCAGGTGGTTGGAATTTATTAGATCATCGGAGCTTTCTTCTTCATTTTCTCTGTATGGTGTTTGTCTGCAAGGTTTCCCCATTGTCACGCTTGTAGTGTGGTTTTTCCTGTGTGTTGCGGTGGGGTTCATTGGTTAGAAAGAGTGCATGGCCGCGAAGCAAATCGAAGTGGTCTCGCTCTTCTGATGCCTCTAGTTGACAGACAGGCAGAGGCAGGAGAAGTTTCCCTTGAAGTCCTCAGCGTGAACAAAGGCACAGCAGGGCGGAGCCTCCGCAGGCCAGAGAGCTCAGTTTATTGGATGGCGACCCCCACAGCTAGAAGTTACTTACTGGGCAGCTTTAAAATGCACTTTTTTTGGGGGGTGCTGAGGAGACATTCAGGATTCAAAGACACAGGCAGACAGAGAGAGGCAGGAGAGGTTCATTGTAATTCTTGTTCTTCTTCTTGTTCTTCTTTTTACATAGACATGGTAAATATTGGGAAAATTACAATGGGAATTCCCTTGGCCTAAGAGAATCAGGGTTTCTCTGCCCTTGAGCATACTGCCATGGGAACAACTACAGGCTCCGTGATCATTCAGTTACACACCCCACGGTCTTTTTATGGTGCCAGGAAACTTTCCACTCAGATGTGCGTGATGACATACCACCTCTGTAGCTGGAGATCTTGTTATTTGTGGAGGTCAGAGTGAAGGCTAGGAGAGAGTTTTTCTTTATTGTTCTAGTAGTTTTGTTCCATCACTGTTGTTGTAATCAGTCTTCTGTAATTAGTGGTCTTGGTTTTTGTTCAAATCCCAGGACAGTGCCTAGGGTATAGTCTTTCAGCATAGTTCTAGAAGTTTTGCTCAGTTGTAGTTGTCAGAGTCAGACCTCTGGAATTAAAGCCTAGTCCTAGGGCTAGCCTAGGAAGTTCCTCATTGGTCCCTTGATAGGTTCTGCCAGACCATGTTTGTTGAAGTCAGTTTTTTATAGATAGCGATTTTGGTTTGTGCTTAGGGCAAAGGATGACCTGTGTCTCCTGGTTGCATCTTACTGTTAGGTGATGAGATGGAACATCCCTTTCTTAGCTCAAGTTTTTGCCATTTCCTCATGTCAGGATGTCATGTTAAGACTAGTTCAAGTTGGTGCAGGGATGGCTTTCAGAGTTTCCCCAGAAGGAGTTTTGTTCCTGGTGCTGTTGCTGGGATCTGTGTCGGTTCCATATCTAGGATCTAGGGTTCTGGTTGGATGATTGCTGTCCAACCACATGATTAAGTTGGGTCCACATGACACGTGTTTATGGTGGGAAGCAACCCTGCTTTCTAAAAAGCATGAGTTTTTATCCCTAATAGATAAGAGCTTGTTTCTGTGCATAAAGTTTCCTTTATTTATGCAAAAGGGTATAATGATATTTTATATTGCTGGTGGATTTGGAGGTAGGAATGATAGTCTGCACAATCTCTGTGCCTTGTTTTGTTCCTGAGCTTTATTTATTCCAGGCAATACATTTCTTATAGCTTTTCATACTAAGCAGAACCAAAACAGATGAGGTTGAAGAGAGAAAGAGAGAGAAAAAATTACATCTATATCTATCTATCTATATATGTATAAAATAGAAGAACTAAATAAAAATACATTTAAAAATGCATTAAAGAAAAATGCTGTTTATGAGGCTGACTTACTTTTGGGAATAAACAGACTAGGAGGTATTATTATAGATGTGTTAAACACATAAAGGAAATATAGGTTTCTACATTGAGTCTTTTGAGTCCAGGGCATTGTTTTTTGTCATATGTTGTGTCTTGTTGAGTTTGCAAAATTATTTGTAACAATTGGGGAAGTGTCCTTGGACTGGGGCTCCTCTGGGGCTGAGTCAGTGGCATGCAACAGTCCATGATTAGGAGGGTAAGAAGAAGGGCCATAAAGCATGAATCAGCAGGTGTGTTGGTTGTAATTTCTTATTGAGGCATGTGATGTGGGGCTGGGAGGGTGTCCTTTAGTTTTGGGGGCTTGGTAGTGGTTTATTGAAGCAGGAGGATGGTCCTGATACCTACTAGATTAATAATAGAGGGTAAAGAGAGATAAATAAGGAAAGATAATGAATCAAGATTGGGGGAATAGAGGCTAGAAGGATTTATGAAGGGGGGAAGAGAGGTTATATACAATTTAGACATAGTTTATTACAATTTAGATTTGGCAGTCAGAGAGGTGTTCACCATCTACAAACTCATGTCCACACAAAGACAGACATTAGTGTACTATTCTTAGGTTGTTGTTGGAGGCCTGACCCTTATAGGCTGGGTATGAGCTTTTAAAATATAATTGAGTTAGTAAAAGATAAATAATTGGCTAAGATATGGCTTAGGAGAGAAAGGAGAGAAAAACAAAAGGAAGAGAAGAGAAAAGAAGAATAAATAAATATGATACAAATAAGTTAGAGAGGATTGAGTCAGTGTGTCGGTATTGGAGGGTTTTCCACTTTTGAGGCTCTTGATCACTGACCGGGGTTGTCTTTGCTAAATAAAGGTTTCAGGATTATATAGTGGCTGGAGTTTTTTAGGATAGGCACAGTTTTTACATCTAGAGCACTAAGCAATGTGGTGGTGAGGACTATAGAATGTGGTCACCCTATGTAGTATTGTCCACTGCATCTTAAGTATAGAGATACCTTTTCTAAGGGGCAACTGACAGCGGGAGCTTTTTTTTTTAAATGGATTGAATTCATTAAGAGTAAAGGACAAAGGAAAAAATAAGTAGAGGAAAGAAGAGAGAAAAATAAAAGAAAGAGAGAGAAAAAAGGAAGTCGTGATTTGCCAAAAGGTGTTCGATGAGTAGGACCTGTAGCATAAGTCTGTGGTGTGCCATTGACTGTTCCAGTGGTCTGAATGATCATATGCTTTGGGTCCTAACAAAACATAAACAGAAGGAAGTGGGTTAATTCGAGTATTTTATCAAGACACTGACATAATGGGCACTGTATATGGTATCCAGTATGATTGACCACCAAGGTTCAAAATTAGGGTGTCCACCCTTTGTGTCCAAGGTCCCCTATGGACAAAGAAGCTAAGGGTTATTTTATACTTGGTAAAATTAAGACATTAAAACATATTGTTAGTAATCACTGCAGCAAGAGACCAGACTTCCAATCATATTCTTTTTTTGGGGGGTGGGGGGAAATCACACCCAGCAATGCTCAGGGGTTATTCATGGCTCTACACTCAGAAATCACCCTTGGCAAGTTCAGGGACCATATGGGATGCTGGGATTTGAACCAGCGACCTTCTGCATGTAAGGCAAATGCCTTACCACTGTGCTATCTCTCCAGCCCCTCCAATCATATTCTGAACCTGGTTTGGGCCGGCTAAGGGGGTCCAAAGGGAATGTTCCAGTTTCTTTAGCCATTCCTCTGTTGAAGGACATTGTGGTTGTTTCCAGAGTCTGGCTATTGTAAATAGCACTTCAATTAATAGAGGAGTGAAGAAGGGATTTTTGTATTGTATTTTTGTGTTTAGGGTATATCCCTAAGTGTGATATAGCTGGATCATATGGGAGCTCAATTTCTAGGTTTTGGAGGAATCTCCATATCGCTTTCCTTAAACGCTAGACTAGACAGCATTCCCACCACCAGTGAATAAGAGTTCCTTTTTCTCCACATCCCCAAAGAATTGTTCTCGTTCTTTGTGATGTGTGCTAATCTCAGTGGTGTGAGATGGTACCTCATAGTTGTTTTGATTTGCATCTCCTGATGATTAGTGATGTGGAGCATTTTTTTCATGTGTCTTTGTGCCATTTGTATTTCTTCTTTGACAAAGTATCTGTTAATTTCTTCTCTCTATTTTTTGATAAAATTAGATGTTTTTTCTTGTAAAGTTCTGTCAGTGCCTTGTATATTTTGGATATTAGCCCCTTATCTGATGGGTAGTGGGTGAATATTTTCTCCAATTTAGTGGGTGGCTCTTGTATTCTCAGCACTATTTCTCTTAAGGTTCAGAAGCTTCTCAGTTTAATATAGTCCCACCTGTTTATCTCTGCTTCCACTTGTTT
The DNA here is from genome assembly GCA_004027635.1 of Crocidura indochinensis. Lineage (NCBI taxonomy): Eukaryota > Metazoa > Chordata > Mammalia > Eulipotyphla > Soricidae > Crocidura > Crocidura indochinensis. The sequence continues at coordinate 1,470 of PVKC010044530.1, read as the reverse complement.
GGAGAGTGCTGTTTTCTCCTTAAAAGTGCCTTTAGTCTCAATGTCATGGAGTGTTTTACCTATGTGTTATTCTATATACCTTATGATTTCAGGTCTAATATCAAGGTTTTTAATCTATTTGGACCTTACCTTTGTACATAGTGTTAGCTGGGGGTCCAAGTTCACTGTTTTGCAAGTGGCTAACCAGTTGTGTCAATATCAATTGTTGAATAGGTTTTCCTTACTCTATTTATTATTTCTTGCCCCTTTATCAAAAATTAGATGATTGTATGTCTGGGGAACATTCTCTGAGTACTCAAACCTATTCCACTGATTTGAGGAGCGTCTTTATTCCAATACCATGCTGTTTGGATAACTATTGTTTTGTAATACAATTTTAGATTGGGAAAAGTAATGCCTCCCATATTTCTTATCCCAAGGATTTCTTTAGCTATTCGTGAGTGTTTATTGTTCCAAATAATTTTCAGAATTGTTTGATACACTTCTTTGAAGAATGTTATGTGTATCTTAAGAGGGATTGCATCAAATCTGTACAGTGCTTTGGCGATTATTGACATTTTAATTATTTTAATCCTGCCAATCCATGAACAGGGTATGTGTTTCTATTTCTGCATGTAGATATTGACATTTCTTAATAATCGAGGAATATTCATACCAGGAAGAAATCACACTCCTAAACATATATGCACCTAATGCAGCAAGATATTTAAAACAATTACTGATAGATTTTTTTTTGTCCCCAATTTCCAATCCAGACCAGGCAAGGGTCTGGGTTGAAGTGTATATAGGGTGCGTTTGCTGTACCTCCTTTTTCTATACAGTCCGTGTGAGGAACACAGGCTGTGGTAAGAATTGGGAGGCCTTATTTTTTTTTCCTTCTTCTTTTTTTTTTTTTTAATTTAAGCGTTTTGATTACATATGTGTTTGTGATTTCGGTCATGTGAAGAACACCCCCTTCAACAGTGCAACATTCCCACCCCCAATGTCCCAAGTCCCCCTCCCTCCCACCCCACAACAATTACTGATAGATTTAAAGAAAGACATCAATAACAACACAATAATTGTGGCAGACTTCAACACTGACCTATCTCCCTTTGATAGGTCAACCATGCTAAAAACTCAACAGGTACATATTTTTTCTGAAGGAAGAAGGTGGCTTAGTAGATATAAAGGGCTCTACATTCCCAAAAAGCTGAATATAAATTCTTCTCCAATGTATATGAGACATTATCCGAGATAGACCGCTTGCTGGGTTACAAAACATGTCCATAAAATCGAGGGGATAGATACTGTATCAATTACTCAGGGTATCATGCACTGAAATTAGAAGTGAATTACAAACAGACACAGATAAAAAACGTTAACACCTAGAAATTGAACAGTTCACAACTGACAATGAGCAGTTTAGAGATGATGTAAAAGTAAATGAAAATGAAGACAGATGATTATGATTTATGAGGCACAGAAAAA
>PVKC010044529.1:0-11577 GCA_004027635.1 Crocidura indochinensis | reverse complement strand
TTTGAATTTTTCTTAAGTTTACTAGTAGTATTTTTCAAAGTTTGGTGAGCATCTTTATGATCTTACTTTGAATCCTTTGTTCTGTTTATTTTCTTTAAAAATAATGGGAGTTGTAGTTATTAAACAGAAATTTGAGCACATGTCTTGCTTGTGTTCAAACCCAGCTCTATGTTCTCTATCACATGGGCCTGTGAACATTGATAATTGTCCCTGGACAATTCGAAGCACTTACTTCTATGTGTTGTCCTAATCATCGCCAGCAACAGAGAACTCAACTAAAAGTGCTACATGCTCACACTGAATTTCTCATCAGCTGGGAATTACAAGGTGTACTCATGAGCTTCCTCATAATTTTTGGGAAACTCTCAAAATTTTGTCTTAATTGAGATAATATTTGTTACAATCATAGTAACATCTCTGTTTCTGATAGACAGAATTGCACCTCTACCACTATTATGTCTTTTCTGTTTTTTTTCTCCTGACTTATTGCTTTGAACAGATTCTTATATTCCAATTTTGTCAAATTTTCTGTGCAACTGCTGTTCACTAGTCAACTCAATTACCTCTCCTTGAGAATCAAAATCAGGTCTCAAAGGATTGAAAAGAAGTCCTTTTCCCATAAAAATTAGTTACATCCAGAATGGTTCACAAATTAGTTCAAACTCAGTTTTTAAATCATATATTTTTTTAAAATATTCAGAGTGCAGTGGTTTCTGATCAGTATATGTTTTTAGATATATAGATTGACAACTTTGAAATGGATTTTATAACACCCACACACCATATCCAATGTTCCAATAATTTTCCACCATGGCCCATCAGTCTTTCCACCCTTCAGTCCTGCTCCACTCCCCATCTAGTGACCACAGATCTGCAAAGTCCTACAGTCTGTGGGTATTTAACAGGAAGTTATATTTGTCCCACTGGCTGTAGACTATGATGATCACAGGAAGTATCAACTGTAAATGGAATTAACCATCTTGATTGAGAAGGAATATCCTGGGTTTATCTGTGGATGTGGAAATCAGGCGTTTGGATGGTTGGGGGTGGGAGGGTGGAGGAATGATGGGGCAGGAGATGGTGGAAGTTTTCAAGGAAAGGAATGACATCTTTGATGCCAATTCCAAACACCTTTGACTATGTCTCAGAGTCATTCCCATATCACTGTGTTACAAATAGTATTTATACAAAATAAATAGAATTTTATTCTAAAAAAAAACTACCTCTCCTCATATAGTAGGAATGGTCTTGTACTGATGCTGTCCATTGGATTCTAGGGTCTCAGTTCATGGTGGTTACCTGGACAATATGGTCTATGTAACTTTTCTGTTTATGTAATTTTTCCCAATACTGATAGTATGTGGTAGATATTAACAAAGACTGGCTGCGTCCTTGTGCGAGGTAGATGTTACTAGAGCCTATGCCACTCTTAGTATCCTATCTTTATGCCAAAACTAGCTGCAATATTTATTTACATGGAAGCTTGTGTGCAGTAATTAATATAAATTAAATAAAAACGTAATTGGGTTTTTCAAAACAATGTGCTATGTGAGATATTATCTTTCAAATGTCTTTTGATTCAATTTAGTCAATATTAATGTATTTGACTCTTGTTCAATTATATCATATTCCTCTCATTCTGTATTTAATTAATATTTTCATAGTTTTCTATATTTTGTTTTATTGATTCTTTTTGTCTTTTTTATCAAGTGATCTGGAAAACTTACAGTCATTACAATTCTAAAAGGTAAATACTTAAGAACTTAATGTACTTTAAAATAATCAGTTATAGGTTTATAGCTAAATTGAGTGGAAAGTGGAATTTCCATAGATGCTCTGTCTTTGCATTTGGACCACATATTACTATCAATATTTCTTAGTACAGAGGTACATTTGTTACAATTGATGAACCAGCATTAACACTCCATTACCATATAAAGTCATTAGGGTTCACTCTTAGGGATTTGAAAAATGTTTAATGACTGTGGAGTCATTATGATGTATTAAGAACAATATATGATGTTTTAAACCCAAAACACTGAGGAAACTTAAATATTGTTTAGTAAAAGAAAACAATCTGAAAAGATTGCATTTTGTATTTTTCTAATTGTATCATATTCTTGGAAATGTAGACATCATGAGGAGAGTAAAGTTTTATGATAAAATTTTAGGAATGAAGGAAGAATGAAGTAATTCTTAGGGCAGTGAAATTATTCTGGATGATATAAAATAATCATATTACATTTTAAAATTTAGTGTTTCAAATTATCCTTTTGTTTTTAAACATGTGAACCAGTCAAATAAGCATTTCAGTAAATAGAGAAGCACACTTTGCATTCATGTTACCTGAATTTTATCCTGACCACCACATAATTTCCCACATACAGTCATGAGTAACCCTTGGCACAAGCCTATGGACACTGCCAGGTATGTCCCCCCACAAAAAATTGGAAAAATACAACAACAATTGTTAGCATGGCTAGCAATAATGTATTAGTGTCAATATATTTGAACTTAGCTATTGTCAGTTTCGTTCATCGGGACAGGGATGAACTTTGTAGTATTCTCCCTTTATTGTTCAGATTGATTCTTAAAGAGAATCTATTCTTTTTCTTTCATTTAATTTATGTACTGCAGTGGTAAAAAATTACTCCTGTCTCTGTTCAGAAGTAATTCTTAGCAGGCTCTGGGGACCATCAGGGATGGCAGGATCAAATTCGCATTGGCTGTGTGCAAGACAAATTCCCTAATCGCTGTACTATCTCTTTAGCCCCAAGGGAGAATCTATTCTCAACTGTCATTCAGGTTCTTGAACCTAATCTTTTCAAACATACATGTAAATCAACTTTTAAAGACTTAAGTCAGTAACAGCTGTATTAAACAATAATATTTTAAATATTTTTACTGATTAGTTAATTTAAAAATTCCAGACACATGGCCTGATTGTATAAGGACATTGTACAAGGTATGTACTCTCCTTGCTTGTGACTGATGTGGTATGATACTCAAAGGACCATGTATAGTCCTCTGATATCTGTCAGTAGTAATCCCTGAGTACAGAGCTAGGAGAAAGCACTGAGCATAGCCAGATGAATCAAAAATTAAACAAAATCAGATTACTATTTACAAAAATAAATAAATTTACAATATTGTCATGTATCTGAGTTTTTTAATCTTTGTTAAAATATTTTAATAATTAAAATATTTTAAGTTGAAGAAAAGATGTCCCAGAGGTAATCCTGAGTATCTCAGGCTGTGACCAAAAATATTACACAAATTTCCAGACAATTGTAAAAGTCATATCATGTGTACAGGAGTGATTTATTATATACAACATGAATTTTAACTCCTTTCTTCTTCCTCTTTGCAAGCCATTAGTACTATCATAGTGTTTTACTGGTTAGCATTTTTCTTTCAGTTGGTCATCATTCCATGACACTATATGGTCAATAGTTTTTTAGGCATTAAGAAAGTGCACTTTGCATTGAATATCAAGGTAAAAATTTAACTAAGTATAATTGAGAATTACAATCTAGTTCAAAGATCCTTTCTAAATATCCTCAAATATAATCTATCCTTCAAGTAGAATATTCCCTGAGCATATATATATGTATATATATACACACACATATATATACGCATAATTCACAGTTTAAATCTAATTCATATCAAATCTAACCAGAACCGTTTCAATTTTTTTTTTTTGGTTTTGGGTCACGCTTGGTGATGCTCAGGGGTTACTCTTGACTATGCATTCAGAAACTGTTACTGACTTGGGTGACCATATGGGATGCCAGGGATCAAACTCAGGTCCGTCCTGGGTCAGTCACATATAAGACAAACACCATACCGCTGTTCTATTGCTCCCCTAAGTTTCAAAATTTATTCTATTTGATTCCACAGTCACACAGAGATTTGTTTCTACTGTGCCAAGGGATGTTTGAGGCTGGGCAGGAGTGGCTGGACACAGGAACAGCAGTGGGGTCCTCTAAGATTGTGGGCACAAGAGTCAGCAGATTGTGACCAGACCACAATTAGGAGAGGCATTTGGATCTAGCCCATTTATTCACTCAAAAGACATGTTTTTATACATTTGCTTTAGCAAGTCATTCTGAGTTAGCAAGGAAGAAGGGGGTGATCAGTAGTTTATATAGCAGAAAAACATGTGGCTTCCATGAGGTATAGATAATAATCAAAACATTCTATAGAATTCATTGACATTCTCTTTAATCCAATGATTACCATACATATTGATCTTTTATCAGAGATATCTCTTGCCACTTATTTATGACCTAGGATTTAACAATACCCTAGTTTCCCCGAAGTCTCCTAAATCTGCTGAATGAGCTTTGTGTCTTGAATGCCCAGTTCCTGTTTTCCAAGGGCTCTTTAGTGTGCCTGTTTATTGCATGCCTAAATTGGTTTTTGTTTGATATAAAAATTATCTTTAAAACCAAGTGGCCCTTGCTCAGGGCTGGATGCTCTTGTTCTTCAGTAATTTTCACAGTCTTATCTCATATAGCATTCCTACACTTGATCAGGAAGGCCTGGAATAATTAGACCTCAGCACATTTACTTGGTAACTAGGAAATAGCTTTGATTTACAAAAGTCTTGGTGGTCTTTAGAGGGACTTAGAGAGATGTCCTTAGGATGCTAGTATAACTATGTCTCAAATGAGAGGGGCGAATTTACGCCATGACCTCTATCAATATCCACTTTACCCTAAGCATCTCATGGTAATTGTGGGTACAGGCTACCAAAGATATTTTTGTTTGTTTGTTTGTTTGTTTTGTTTTTGATCACACCTGGTGGTGCTCAGGGGTTACTCCTGGATTTGTGCTCAGAAATTGCTCCTGGCAGACATATAGGACCGTATGGGATGCTGGGAATCGAACCAGGTCCATCCTGGGTTGGCTGCGTGCAAGGCAAAAGCCCTACCACTGCTATCTCTCCGGCCCATTCTACCAAAGGCTATTTTGAGCCTAGTGCTTCCCCTTAGCCATGAGCTCTAAGCTAGGGTTCTTTATACAGAGATTGTGACACTACTATAAGACAAACATGGGTACAAAATATTTCTCATGAGTGAAGGAATCTTTTTCTTCTTTAATCTTCTCTGCCCAGAAATACTCTTTCTTTAAATTTATTTATTTTTATTTTTTACTTCTTTTTTATTTTTTAATTTAATTACTTTATTGAAACATCATGTTTACAAGGTTGCTCATAATACAGTTGGGTATAATTTTCTTTTTATATATAAATCTTTATTTGAGAACCATGATTACAAGTATGTTTGTAGTTGGGCTTCTGTCATAAACATAATACCTCCTTTCACCAGTGACACATTCCCACCACCAATGCCTCTCCCCCACCCCACTTCTCCACCCTTGCCTGTATTCATGACAGGCATTCCACTGCTCTCATTCTTTAACATTGTCATGCTAGTTGTTATTGTAGTTATTTCCCTAACAGTGTTCACCACTCTTGGTGGTGAGCTTCAAATTGTGAGCTGGTCCTTCTGGCCCTTCTAGCCCTTAACTCTATTGTCTCTGGGCCTTATTACATTAATATCTTTAATTTTTTAAAACCCATAGATGAGCAAGACTATTCTGTGCCTACTCTCCCTCTGAGTTATTTCACTCAGAATAATAGATTCCATGTACATCCATGTAATGGGAAAATTTCCTGACTTCATCTCTCTTGATGGCTGCATAATATTCCATTGTGTATATGTACCACAGTTTCTTTAGCCATTCATCTGTTGCAGGGCATCTTGGTTGTTTCCAGAGTCTGTCTATTATAAATAGTGCTGCAATAAATATCGGTGTGAGGAAGGGGTTTTTGTATTGTATTTTTGTGTTCCTAGGATATATCCCTAGGAATGGAATTGTTAGATCATATGGGAGTTAAATTTCCAAGATTTTTTTGAGAATTCTCCATATTGTTTTCCATAAAAGCTGGACTAGATGGCACCAGCTGGAATAATTCCCACCAGCAGTGAATAAGAGTTCCTTTTCTCTCCACATCCCCGCCAGCACTGCTTATTCTCATTCTTTGTGATGTGTGCCAGTCTATGTGGTCTAAGATGGTACTTCATTGTAGTTTTGATTTGCATCTCCCTGATGATTAGTGATGTGGAGCATGTTTTTCATGTGCCTTTTGGCCATTTTAATGGAAATGCTTTGTTTTTTAATATTTTCTAATGGTTTGAGGGTATCTGGGAAAGAGAATCATGCTCCATACATGTTTTGGAGCAGGTTGCAATAATTCTTCTGCTTCTTCTACCCTTGATCTTTGAGCCTGAGTCCAAATGCCTATTAAATTTTCTCTTATATCATATGTGTAATACAGTCATATTTTCCTGATATGCAGCTTTAGAGGAATATAACTTAGTATGTAGTTCCGGCTGCTGCTTTTATGAAAAAAAAAAAGCCCTATCTATCAGCTTTGTCTATTTTTGTGAAGCCCTTCAAATAATTACAATGAATTCATGGGCAAATTTGTTCTATCTCGCTTAGAAGCACTTTTTAAAGTACTCTATTGACTTAAAACCCAAGCATTTCCATATATATTATTTTTAAGGTCACAAAGTATGTTCTAGAGAATTTTACTAATTTAGAAGTGCTTATCCTAAAACTTCTACTAATTGCAATTGAAATTGATTTTGGTGCTTGAAATAAAATTTGAGGAACATGTGATTTTTATTCTTGGAGTACATATAAGTTTATATTATATTGGCCATGAGTTATATCTACTATGTCATATAGCTTCAGCTGAGAGAGCTTTAGGGCACTTGTCTCAAATGTAAATTTTTTTTTTTTTTGGTTTTGGGGTCACACCCGGCAGTGCTCAGGGGCTACTCCTGGCTCCATGCTCAGAAATTGCTCCTGGCAGGCACGGGGGACCATATGGGGCACCAGGATTCGAACCAATGACCTTTTGCATGAAAGGCAAACGCCTTACCTCCATGCTATCTCCCAGGCCCCTCTCAAATGTAAATTTTTGTGTTAAACTTTTGTTTGATTATATATTAAAAGAAATATTTGGTTTAACAACTAGTTTTCTACCTCTGATACATGTTTTAAAATAGACTATAAAAGTCAGAATAAAACATATCTAGGATTCAAAAATTAATGGGAAGTCATTTTGAGTCAAGCTTCTTGGTGGTATTCTGAAAGATATCCTTTGGCTCATTTCTAAAATAGATTTATATTTAGGTGGCAGTTGTCAGGAGACAGGACTTATGATTATACTGAAATTTATTTTACTACAAATATAAACCCAAGAAAAGTTTTATAACATATTTTCCCACTTGATTTTTCAGTATGAATTGTGCATTTCAAAAATACCTTGACTGTTTTAAAGGCTATAAAAAGTGAAAGCAAGATTTACATGCCCCCAATGTGACTTGTCATATAGATCCTCCAAGTTTATAAGTAGACTAGGTATTAAGGAAAATTATTTTTTGTTTAAGTTACCATTATACTACTACTAACATTCAGATAAATATCCTGCCTTTTATTTTGCTATACTGCTTAGTGAGGAACTACTGTTTTCTGGTTCTGTACTAGGTGCTGAATTATAGAGAGATCAAAATGAATTGCTTGTTGATTGCAGTTTATATATCTGAGCGCATGAGCAGACAACTTTAGACCAATTTATTTCAATAATTATATAGATAAATAGATTCTTTTAAAGTGATATTTTAAAATATCAAAGTAAAAAAGAAGTTAATATACAATATCCGCTGATGACAAACTATAGCTACATAGTTTTTACTATCTAATTTTAACTCTTTCTAAATTTTCTTTTGAGTGCAATGGTTGTATCACATCTGGTGGTACTCATGCTTTATCCAGGCTCTTCACTTAGGGATCACTCTTGGTTGTGCCCAGAAAATTCTTCAGGGGTGCTGGAAATTGAACCTGGATCAGTTATGTGCAAGGCAATCACCTTATCCTCTTGCGGACATCTTTCTATACTTTTGCAGAGTAATGAAGAAAGATCATTTCAGATAAGAATTGATAGAAGTTAGGAGGTTTACAAGTTTCATCATTGAGTGTCGTCTTGTACTCATAAACATATATTATTGTTTGGTTCACATGTAAATTAAGGGATTGCATAGAGTTTGTCTTGCTTACATAGAAGACTCTTTATATAGTTCTCAAGGATATATTTGGTGATTAAAGAAGAAAAGACAAGATTTGGATAGCTACTAGTTTTACAAGGCTGAATAGTGAATTGAAAGGGAATCTGGTGAAATGGACCTCTTTCACCTTCCATTCATGTTTGGTTGAAAAGTAGTCTGAGTGTCTTATAGTGTTAATCAGTGATGAAATCAAGGAGGACCTAGTTTGATACGTATTTTCTCTCCTTAGTGCAAAACAGAAAACAAAACCCTTCGTGATATTTTTTAAATTTTTCTGCTTCTTTTATTCCAGGTAATCAATCATAGATTTTTTTGTGATGTTAAAAATATGTTTGAATTTTTCTTCTTTTTTTTCTTTCTCTCCTCCAGATTATTACCTTTCTCTTCTTCAAACAAAACCACATAAATTGAACTAACTAGTCCCGCATCTCGGAAACGGAAGTACCAAGACCAAACAGGTGTAGGACCATTAAGTAGTTAGGTAGGCACAGAGGGGACCACTGTGCAGCCCCGGGGGTGAGGGAGGAGGATATGGGAGGTAGGATGGGAACGGAGGTGGAGGGAGGACAATTCGGTGAAGGAAATTCCCCTGACTTTATGTTAATATGTATCTAAAATATTATTGTCAACGATATGTAAGCCACTATGATTAAAATAAAATTTATATTAAAATATGTTTTAATTCTGTCTTGCTAATGAATCCTATGCTATGTATATGACCTAAGTCAATAATTATTTTTATAGGAAACATTGCAGTTACAAACTACTACCATTTCTAAATTTTATTGACAATTTTTTTATCTCAACCAGAATAAGCCCTGGAATCTTTCATAGTCCTACATAGACCTTTCAGTTTTTATCATCACCTATCTGATCCCTCTACAATGCCCTCTACATTTTTTCAGGTTCATTTTCTATTCTTTGAAAACATCAAAACTTGTACCTAGGGCTTCTGAATTTGCTTTACCATTATTCTAGAATGTTTTTCCCATTGACATTCATTGAGCTCATTTCTTTTATATCTAGTCTCAAATGTTACATTACCAGAGAGGCTTTACTTCACTATTTGCATAACAAAACTCATCTTCTTTATTCTTATTTTCCTTGGCAGTTATCATGTTACACATTATATGATTACTTTCTATTTATGTAATCTTCTTTTCCCTGCAGAACTATAAACTCTGTGAGGGCAGATATTTTCTGTGTTTTATTTCTGTATCTCTCTTATTGAAAACAGTGCCTTGCTGAGAATGCTTGGAGAATCTGTATTTACTCAACAAATATGTATGTAAATGATTGAATTTGATTCTATTTGGGTGGGGGGAGTACAACATTTTTTAGGAGTATAAATATTGTTAGATATGTTTTGCATCTCGTTATTTGATAGGTTTTTCGTGCCTTTATGCATTGATTTATGAAAATACTTTGTCTAGTGGAAGAAGCAGAGACCTGATTGGAGCTTAGTCATGGGGAAAAAGTCATAGGATAATAACACTGGCCCTAGATGCCAGTGTTAGTGCCTTTACAACAAACTGCTTGACAAATCATTGAACATTTTCTTCTTGCCTGTGAAACATGATTTGAATAAATTTATGAATAAATGTCTGAGAAATTTTCAATTCCATACTTCACTTTTATCATTCATTGCTCTGTGCCCTACATTTCTTGTTAGTTTGTATGAGTCAACTTGGAGGGGAGAGGTGATAACTTAAATATTTGTTTTCTTCCCCTAAAATGCTATCATGCTTCTTTCCAAAGTATGAACAAAAACCACAGCATAGACAAAGCAACTTTCATTTGATACTAATGATGATTTTAGTTATGATCTCTGCATCAAGTCTCCGGCCTTTAGAAACATGACAAAAGGATATATATAACTGAAAAATTTGTCACTGAACAAATCTTGTATTTTAGGAAATCTTTATTCTGAAGCACATTACTGAGAAATATTGTTGTTTAAATTGAGTAAGTGAGATTACTTTGAGGCCTTAATTTTTTCTTTATCCTGCCTTGTTTGGGGGCCACATCTGGTTGTGCTCAGGAGATACACCTGGCTATGTGCTCAGGAATTACTCATAGCAAGCTCGAGGGACCATATGGGATCCTGGGATAGAATCTTTTCAGTCTTGTACAAGAAAAGTATGTAGTTTTGCTATAGTCTCATACCTGATTTTATAGAACTGACTTTTAGCCTTGACTTGTTTTGTATATGGCTGGTCTAAGCCAGCCTTCTAATAGTGTTGATCTTTGCTTCAAGATACTGTAGTCCTTGCTATTCTTATATGTTGTCACTTTTGCATGGTCCTTAGTTTCCCAAGTCCACCAGCCACCTCAGTCCTTCCATTTCCTTAATATATATACATATATATGTATATATATATATAAAATACCTTCTCAAAGTCAACTGTTTTTGTGTAGTTGCACATAGCTGCATAAACGAAGGAATATTCTAGATCTCTTGATATTCTGCATATTTTTATGTAAATCTGTTAGCCATCAGGTTCTTTTGAACAGACCTTTTAACTTGCTGTTTTAAAAGGTGTCCATATCCCAAGTACCCAATTATTTGTAAACTGAGGGAATAGTCTGGTCTTTCTAGATTTCTTGAACTTTTCATGTTGTAAGATTTTCTTTAAAAACAAATAGGTGCCACACTCAGCTCCCCTTATGGATTATTACAGAAGTCAGTGACCATGACCATGAGCAGACTGGGTCCCAAAGAACTCAAGGTTAGTCAGGGATGAGTTAATAAAAGCAAAGCCCACATCATATTTTGACAATAGCTGCAGTAGATAAGGAGTTGTGATGAGCAAAGCTAGTTACAGAACAAAAATTAGCTAATTAATGATCAAACTGGTTTACATTTACAGAGGGATTGGGTTATTGATTGCTAGAATTAGAGTTAGTTATTGAGCCCTACCTGTCACTCTGGGAATAGTCCAATGTTGGAGTGTCTTCTTTTGCTGAAAGGCTAGTAGAGGAATAGAATACAGATCTTATGTCAGGAAATTTTGCTTATTTATTACTATTGTTTTTCCACCTTCCCTCTTCCGGACATTGAATTCAGTAATAAGACGGAAAATGAGCTGAATTTTCGCTACCCCTGATATGTCCCTTCTCTTTTCACCTTACTTTCTCTGTGTTATTAACCTCCATAAAGTATCATTTGTATTGGAAGATGGAGCAGGGGTAATTTTTTTCAATTAAAATATTTTTAATTTAATGGACTATGATATCAAGGCTATTGAGAGTTGTGTTTTAAGCATATAATGTTATAATGCCACTTTCACCACCAGTGTCAACTTCCCTCCTCCATTGGTCCCAAATTCCCACCTCATTCCCCAATCTGCCTCCCTGGCAAAGTACATTATAAAGTTTGTTGTTTGTAGTTTGGATGTCATGTTTTCAGTGTTATTGAGTCTGTGGTTTA